>JALGBA010001535.1:0-60000 GCA_023970755.1 Azemiops feae | reverse complement strand
TGATTGATTGATTGATTGAAATGGTCTAGGGTCTCCTGCCTGAGCAGGGGGTCAGACTAGAAGACCTCCAAGGTCCCTTCCAACTTTATTATTATTATTATTATTATTATTATTATTATTATTATTATTATTATTATTATTATTATTATTATTATTATTATTATTATTATTATTAAAGTCACGGACTAGCAGTATCCAGCCTTTCACATAAAAGCCTTTGGTCAGTTCATTTGATAAATCTCCACCTTTTAACGTCTCACCATCTCATTTATAAATAAATTGTCCGGTTCAGGAAAAGATTTGATAATAAATGTTCCATCGGGAAAAAAAAACTGAAGATATTTCTCTCCCCTATTTGTGTTATTTTTTGAGCACAACCTGCTGGGATAAGTGTGCTGATGCGGTTAATTTTTCTCGCTTGGAGAACAGTTGGGGGAAAAAAAAACACGTGTTTGTATGGCACCCACTCACAACAGGGAGAGAATCAAGAATCTTGCAGGAACGTCTGGCTGGAAAGATTGGCTTTAAAAGGCCAGTTTAAAAGGAGGGGGAGGCGCAGGAGAAGTTGCCCTCAACAAACAGAGATAAGAGTGGTGGTTACAACATGCCTCCCTTCACCCAGAGGAGATAAGGCAGGGGTTGCAAAAGTCTTTATTCTGCATTTCCTGCTGGGCCAGCCATTAAGGAGGGAAATTTTGGAATTGCGCAGCTGAAAAAGGCAGCCCTGGAAATATGTTCTAAGACTGACACGCCGTCCCTGGATCCTGGCTTAATCGGCCTCCAACTCGGCTTGTTTGGGTTCGTTTTCAAGCCTGCAGGCCTTAAAATCCACGCCCGGGAGGTTTTCACAGAATAACAGAGTCGGAAGGGACCCTGGAGGTCTTCTAGTCCAACCCCCTGCTCAAGCAGGAGACCCTACAGACCATTTCAATCAAACAAAATAGAGCTGGAAGGGATCTGGGAGGTCTTGTAGTCCAACCCCCTGCTTAGGCAGGAGACCCTATGCCATTTCAATCAATCAGTCAATCCAATCAATCAATCAATCAATCAAAATAGAGCTGGAAGGGACCTTGGAGGTCATCTAGTCCAGCCCCCTGTTCAAGCAGGAGACCCTAGACCATTCCAGACAAACGGTTGTTGAAGTCCACCTCTCTTAAAAGTTGCTGAAGTGGGGGGGGGAGAGACACTGCTGTAGAGCACCTGAGCCCACCCCAAAGAACCCCCTCCCCCATTGGAGAGAGCTTCAGAACCAGAACCGGCTCCGATCCGAGTCCTCCAGGGGGACCCCCGACCGGCCTCGCCCACCCAGTGGGGATCTGGGTCGGGAGACCCCCGGAGGGGGGGAGAAGCCCTCCCCCTTCGCGAGAGGGGAGGGCTCCGGCAGGATTCGCGGCGGGCGCCCGCTTGCAAAAGCCGGCGCGGCTTGCCCAGGAGGGGCGGGGACATCTGGGGGGCGGCGCTGCAGGGGAGGAGGGCGAGCCCACCCCCCCCGGCGGGGCCAGGGAGGGAGGGGCGGGGCCAGGGGGCGGAGCTCGCCCTCCCCGCCCCTCCCCCCCGGGCGCCGTGGCTGTCACTCCGCGCTGCTTTATAAAACCTGCTCCGCGCAGCCCTTCCAGAGCTCGATCCGGAGTGAAGCCCGATCCGCAGCGCCAGCCCAACCGATCCGTGCAAGGCAGACCCTCCCCACCCCCAGCTAATTCCTCCAGGGCTGTCCCGGGACAATCGCGGGGACCCTCTTGGCCAAAAGTCGGGGAGGGGGCTCCAGAACCAGAAGCCACCCCCGCCCGCCCTTGGACCCTCCTGCAAAACCACCCCCCTGGGGGCGAGTTTCGGGGGTCTTTGCGGCTTGGAACGCGGTTCCAGCTCTCCGGGAGGGGGGTACGCTTGGCCAGGGGGTCTTGGGGGCTCCGGAAAGGGGGTTCGGCTTGGCCAGGGGGTCTTGGGGGCTCCGGGAGGGGGTCGGCTGGGCCAGGGGGCATCCGGGAGGGGGATCTACTTGGTCAGGGGGTCTTGGGGGGGTCCGGGCGGGGGATTCGACTTGGCAGGGGGGTCTTGGGGGCTACGACCTCCGCCCAACGTCCCGCTTGGCTCCCGGGGGCTGCCCAGGATGGGGTGGGGGCGGCTGTGCGCGGCGCTGCTGCTGCTGCTCGGCCAGATGTTGCTCCAGACGGCCAGGGCGCTCCTGGTCCGCCTCCTGCCGGCCAAGCCCCGCGACCTGGCCGCCGACTGCGTGCTGATCACCGGCGGGGGACGAGGCATCGGGCGCGCCCTGGCCCGCGAGTTCGCCCGGCGCGGCGCCCGCAAGGTGAGCCCGGGGGGGGGGGAGAAGGGCTCCGCGAGACCACCGAGACCCCCTCCCTCCCCAAGGAAGCCTTTTGGGGTCCGCAAGACCCACCCCGTTCCCGGGCCGCGCTGGGGCCCAAAAGCTGCCTGAAGCTTTCCCGGTGCCCGGATCGAATCCTGCCGCTGCAAATGCGCCCTCCGAACAAGTCCAAGTTGCTGACATTGAGGGCGATTAACCAGCGGGACGGCTTGCCTCCAGGAAATTGTGGGGGCTCCAACAACTGGAGGTTTTTAAGAAGAGACTGGACAGCCACTTGTCTGAAATGGTATATAGGGTCTCCTGCTTGAGCAAGGGTTAGACTAGAAGACCTCCAAGGTCCCTTCCAGCTCTATTCTGATCGATTGATCGATTGAAATGGCCCAGGGTCTCTTGCTTGAGCAGGGGGTTGGACTAGAAGACCTCCAGGGTCCCTTCCGACTCTGTTATTCTGTTAAAACCTCCCGGCAGTGGATTTTAAGGCCTGCAGCTTGAAAGCGAACCCAAACAAGCCGAGTTGGAGGCTGATTAAGCCAGGATTGGCGTGTCACTCTTAGAACATAGTTTCAAGGCTGTCTTTTAAGCTGCGCAATTCCCCTTTTGGAGGGGGGGGCTCCTTTGCACCCCAAAACAGAGCAAATGGGATTTTGGGTGGTGGTGGTGGGGGGGTGCAGCCGTATGAAACTGTCTTGGTCTGTTTGTGGGGTTCGGGTTAGTTGCTGGCGAGGCTCCCGGCAAAGACAAGGGGGGGGGGGAGAGAGGAAGAATCGCAGTCAAGTCTCTACTTGAGCAAGGAAAGCATTTAGTTGTGGGTGTGTGGGTGTTTGCAGGCGTGCGTGCCTGGAGAGGGGGTGTGTGTAAATCTCATACCTTTACACATCAGAGAGATGCCTTAAGAGGAGATTCCTGTTTCAGCTTGCCGAAAGCAAAGGATGTGTAAGCCCAAGCAGGAGAGGTTTGTGGGCAGCTAAGGAGATCTTGTTGTGTGTGTGTGTGTGTGTGTGTGTGTTTAAGCTATCGAAAATAACTTCACCCTTTGATCCTTTGAAGTTTGATGGCGCAGAACCGGATTGAGTCATGTGGTGAAAACGCAGGTAATTCCTCGGCTTAGGACCCACGACGGAGCCCAGATTTTCTGTGGTTGAGGGAGGCGTGTGCGAAGCGAGCTTTGCCCTGTTTTACGACCTTTCCTGCCACCGTGGTTAAGGGGATCCCCGCGGTTGTTAGGTTGGGAAGCCGGTTGTTAAGTGGCTTCTCCCTCGACTTTGCTGGCCAGCAGGTTGCAAAAGGGGATCTTTTTAAAAATCTCCAGTGTTGGAGCACCCACAACTTCGGCAAGCTGTTCCTTCCACCCATCCCTCCCTCCCTCCCTCCCTCCCTCCCTCCCTCCTTCCCTCCCTCCATCCCTCCATCCATTCATCCATTCATCCACACCTCCTCTTGCAGATTATCCTCTGGGGCCGGACGGAGAAATGCCTGCAAGAAGCCACGCAGGAGATTGGAGCGATGGGCGCTGAGGGCCACTATTTCGTCTGCGACGTGGCCAATCGGGAAGAGGTTTATCAGCAAGCCAAGGCCGTCCGGGAAAAGGTGAGTTGGGGTCACTGTTGCCCAGGCAAAAAGGACTAGGAGGTCGTTAAATGGAGAATTACATAGATAGCTCTGATTTTATGGCCTCCCTCCCTCCCTCCCTCCCTCCCTTCCCATCACATCTTTTCTTTCTTTCTTTTTTTTTCTTTCTTTTTCTTCCTTCCTTCCCTCCCATCACATCCTTCCTTCCTTTCCATCACATCCTTCCTTCCTTCCTTCCTTTCCATCCATCACATCCTTCCTTCCTTTCCATCCATCACATCCTTCCCTCCCATCACATCCTTCCTTCCTTTCCATCCATCCATTTATCACATCCTTCCTTCCCTCCCATCCATCACATCTTTTCCTTCCTTCCTTCCTTCCTTCCTTCCTTCCTTCCTTCCTTCCTTCCTTCCTTCCTTCCTTCCTTCCTTCCTTCCTTCCTTCCTTCCCATCCATCACATCCTTCCTTCCTTCCTTTCCATCCATCCATTCATCACATCCTTCCTTCCCTCCCATCCACATCTTTCCTTCCTTCCTTCCCTCCCTTCCTTCCCATCCACCCTTCCTTTCCGTCTCTCCAGGTGGGAGATGTCACCATCCTAGTGAACAATGCAGCGGTTGTCCATGGCAAGACCCTCATGGACAGTGATGACCACGCCCTGCTGAAATCACAACACATCAACACCCTGGGCCAGTTCTGGGTAGGGACACCCCTTTTCCCTTCCGGGACAGGCTGACTATGGAACGGGCCCCACCGGGAGGGGCACCCTGAAACGGCTGCCCAGCACCAAAGAGTGTGGGACCGTGGACACTGTAGGAGAGACGGATGGAAGGGGGGGGGTCTTGCCCAAAAGAGTGGCTGGCATGCTGCCCCTTTGCCCGCCCCAAGCCCCCTGTGCCAGCTCTGTTTCGCCCTCTTAGACCACCAAGGCCTTCCTGCCACGGATGCTGGAACTGCAGCGAGGACACGTCGTTTGTCTCAACTCCGTCCTCGCCTTGTCGGCCATTCCTGGCGCCGTGGATTACTGTACCTCCAAAGCTTCTTCCTTTGCCTTCATGGAGAGTTTGACCCTCGGCCTCCTGGACTGTCCGGGGGTCAACGCCACCACGGTCCTGCCCTTTCACACCAGCACGGAGATGTTTCAAGGCATGCGGATCAGGTGGGTGCCGGTTGAATTTGACTCGATTTCCCGTTGCTTAAGACCATTTTTCCCCCCAACTTTGCTCAACTATGACTTACGGACTTCAATTCCCAGGATTCCCCAGCCAGTGCTTTGCTGGCTGGGGAATTCTGGGAGTTGAAGTCCTCACATCTTATAAATGCCACTCATCTTATATCTTATATTGCCAAGGTTGAGAAACAATTGAACTAAAGAATTCTCTTCCAAGCTATTGGAGAAACAAACAAACGCTGGAATTTGAAGGACTTTTTGGGCACGGGAATGGTCTTTGCAGACAGAAGCTGCCGTAAAGAGGCATTTTCTGCTTCTGGCATTTTCCGTCCCCCGGATGGTGTTGGCACCCACAAAACAGCTGGTAGTGATAGCTCTGGAAAGAATTTGCCCTGTCCAGAGAGGAGGAAAAGGGAAGGGAGACTCCAGGAGAAAATAATCTGGCGGGATTGATAACAGTCCACAAAATGGACTGTTGAAATACCCAGCAATGGTTCAGGTTTCGGAGGAGACCAATTTAAAAACCGAAGCGGCAGTCATTTACAAGGCTGTCGTAAGTCGAGGATGTTCTGCATCCAGCGCCTTGGCTTAAATAAAAAGAAGAATGGATGCAAATTCCTGCAAGGATAATAATAATAAAAAAAAAAGATAAAAGAGCTCGGTTGTATCACCCTCGCCTTCCGAAGACGGGTTGAGCATGTTGTGTGAAAGCTAATCCAAATTGCAGGATACTTGGAAGTCAGCCTTGGAGGCGTCCTTCTGAGGTGGTCTTTGGTTTCTCCTCCAGGTTTCCCAATCTTTTCCCTCCACTAAAGCCGGAGATGGTGGCCCGAAGGACGGTAGAGGCCGTTCAGCGGAACCAAGCCTTCCTCCTGCTGCCGTGGACGATGCACATCCTAATTCTCCTGAAAAGGTACTCCTTCACTCAGGCCCCACAACTCTTCCAAGGAGATGTTGGACCTGGAAACCCCTCTTTTCTCATCTTCCTTCCTTCCTTCCTTCCTTCCTTCCTTCCTTCCTTCCTTCCTTCCTTCCTTCCTTCCTTCCTTCCCTTCCCTTCCCTTCCCTTCCCTTCCCTTCCCTTCCTTCTTCTCTCCCTCCGTTCTCTCAAAAAATCCAAGAGCGTGTCAAAAGAAGAGTCGGGGCTTCCATCGTGTGGAGGGCAACCTCCGTCTTGACCTTTTCGCACCCCCTCCCCTCAGACACCCCCTCCCCGACCTACTTCATGGGGGGATTCCTGCACCAAACAGACGGTGGCCTGTTTGCATTTCTGGCTGGGGTTTTCTTCTGCTCATCCAGCCTTCGGCTCTTCCAGGAAAGGGGTGGGTGGGCCAAGAAGCCCAGTCCCCTTGCTACCGAAAGAGGGAAGGCAGCCAAGTTCCTGAAAGCCACTGGCTGCCTGCCAGGCAAGGCCTACCACCCCATTCCTTGCCGCGTGTTAAAGCTGCCAAAAGTCTGATCCTCATCTAAAGCAGGGGTGGGGTGGGGGGCAGAAGTGAAGCCCCCCTAGCTTTACCCAACCAATTGCTGAGGAAGGCTGGCTCCTAACAGGAGCTTCTGGAGAACCGCTTTAGCCAAAGCCGGTGGTCCTTACGAGCTTATCCAGCCCTTCCCCGAGATCACAGATTTCCCACCTGGTAGTTCTATGGAGATTCTCCATCAATCCAGGTCATGGTTGTCCCAAAGGTGCTTGTTTTGGGGGGAGAGACCCCAAAAGGCAACTGGCTTTTCTTGTTTCCCCCCCCCGCCCTTGAATATATTTTGCTTCTCATCCGAGAAGCTTCCGAAGAACTTCTCCGGAAGCTTCTGAGAACTGGAGAAGCTTCTCGGATGAGAAGCGAAAACGTTTTCAAGGGGGGGGGGGGAAACCAACCGGCCGAGAAGGTCTAGTTGGCTTTTTGGAAAACCATCTTTGAGTATCTCTGATGTCCATGCCTGCAGATTGTAAGAAGCGTGACGATTCTGCAGTTTTTAAGCTCTTCCAAGATAATAATAATAATAATAATAATAATAATAATAATAATAATAATAATAATAATAATAATAATAATAATAATAATAATAATAATAATAATAATAATAATAATAATAATAATAATAATAATAAAGTTGGAAGGGACCTTGGAGGTCATCGAGTCCAACCCCCTGCTCAGGCAGGAAACCCTATACCATTTCAGACAAATGGCTGTCCAGTCTCTTCTTAAAAACTTCCAGTGTTGGAGCATTCACTGCTTCTGGAGGCAGGTTGTTCCACTGGTTAATTGTTCTAACTGTCAGGAAGTTTCTCCTCAGTTCCAGGTTGCTTCTTTCCTTGACTAGTTTCCATCCATTACTTCTTGTCCTGCCCTCAGGCGCCAAACCCTAACCTCTTCTTTCTTTCCTGGCAGCATCTTCCCACAAGCGGCGCTGGAAGAAATCCACAGGTTTTCCGGGAGCTACCACTGTATGAACACTTTCAAAGGACGGACCTAAACATGGGTGGCCATCAGACCCTTGGTCCCCTTCCAGAGGTGGGTCTCCCTCTTCTCCTGGGTCGCAATGAGGTCTCCGAAGGATGGACCAGTCCACCTACCACGGAAGGCCGAACAAACCAGGACACAGCAGGGCAGCGTTCTTAGGGCTGCGAGGCTCCATCGTTTTAGCTCGCGAGAAGTTTAGAGCTGTCCCTCAGCTTTGAGGCATCTCAAGAGGGTTTCCATCATCTCCCTTTTTGAGCCTTCGGGATGACCAAGGAGGCCTGTTTTGGCTTCCACCACCCCATTTCCAGGCAAGATGGCGGCTTCTGAGGTCCTTCTTTGGAAAAAAAAAAAAGGAGTTTGGGTTGTCCTCGGCTGGCCCATCTTCACAGGAGGCATAAAGGTCTATTTTTAGAGTTTCCATTTATTGGGATCTCCCAGGGAAGCTGCATCTCACCCACCATGGTCCCATTGAAGAGCGATGCGTTTTATGTGAACTTCAGATGGAAGGGTTCCCATTTCTGGCTGACGGCTCTGCTGTTGGAGAGACCCAACCTACGTTTGCAAGACCCGCAGACACCCACATCCTTCGCCTACACAACTGTAGGAGCTGCAAGGTGGATGGACTCTTGACCTCGATGGAGACCTGCTGGGCCTGACTGACGCAGGGAGCAGCGAGTGGGGGCCAAAGCCACAGGAGGGGAGACCCAGGCTGTCTCCTGCCTTGGGCGGCGGAGGGGAGGGGGGGGTCAGACTAGAAGATCTCCAAGGTCCCACGCGGCCCTCAGATTCTGTAATTCTGCAGGGAGATCATAAATCCAGGAAATATTTCTGGGAGACTCTTGTTTTTTTTGGCTCTGTGGTTCATTGTGAACAGCAGACCGGCTGCTGGCGCTTGCGTGTACGTGTGCCTAAAGGTGGTCAAAGTACAGGGAGCCCTCAATTTATGACCCCCAAAATTTATGTTGCTAAGTGAGAAATTTTCCTTTGAAGGGTTTTCGCTTCTCCTCCAAGAAGCTTCTTCAGCTCCGGCTGGATGGTGGGGAAGGAAAGGATTGATACTCCTTGCAGACAAGCTGGTCATTTGCCTCCTTTTAGAGAGTCCTTGAGGCCATCTGGAGGTGCAAATGGGTGTGGAGCCTTCTTCCTTTCAGCAGTTCCAAGAAGGCTCCAGAAGAGATTGGACAACCATTTGTCTGGAATGGTATAATAGGGTTTCCTGCCTGAGCAGGGGGCTGGACTAGAAGACCTCCAAGATCCCTTCCAGCTCGTGATTGATTGACTGGAATGGCCTAGGGTCTCCTGCTTGAGCAGGGGGTTGGACTAGAAGACCTCCAAGGTCCCTTCCAGCTCTGTTATCCTCTTATCCCCTCCTGGGGTTGCCTTCTGCATCTCTGGGGTCTGGCCTCTCCCCCCCCCCTTCCTCCATTTTGCTCTATCCGTACAAGTCAAAGGGTGAGGCGAGCATCCAGGCTGGGCTCGGCGCCCGCCTCTAGCCCACGTCAGCCGGAGCGCGGAGTTCAGAGCAGGGTTAGCCAAACAGCCGATAAATTAAGCCGGAGGGAAGAGGCGGCTGGGCTGGGGATGAACTTTTCACCCGGGCGGGCTAACCTGTTCCTCCCCAGGGTTAGATACAGGTGGGGAGCCCTGGAGAGCCACCGTCTCAGCGGGGAGGGACCGAAATCAAAGCAAGAGCACGAAGCCAAGAAGGAACCAACGCCCTGCTGGTTCCCAGGATTATGGTCTCGGATGTGATTTCCACGGCTTTGCTGACTCCGGCAGCCGCCGGGGCAGGTGAACAGCCGTGCCAATAACAGAGCCCCAAATTCCTCTTCTTTAAGCGAAAATTTACATCAAATTCCTCTTCTTCAAGGGAAAAGTTGAAGCAAATTCCTCTTCTTTAAGGGAAAATGGGTTTTGCCCCATGTTGCGACCTTTCTTGTTAAGGGAATTGCTGCAGTTGGTGAGTGAGTGAGTGAGTAGCCCGGTTGTTAAGTGAATCTGGCTTCCCCCTTGACTTTGATGGTCAGAAGGTCACCAAAGAGGATCCGCGTGGAATCTGTGACCGTCGTTAACTCTTGAGTCAGTGGCCAAGCATCCGAATCCTGATCACGTGATTGTGGGGATGGTGCCACGGTCGCCGAGTGTGAAAAACGGTCCTAAAGTCACATTTTTCAGTGCCGTTGTAAACTTTGGATTGTCACAATTGGGGAGACCTTGGTGGCTTTCTTGCGGACGTTGCATGACCCAACTAGGGAACATCATCAGTGCCGGAAGGGAGTGCGGTGTGCTCTCTTTATATACTAGTGGCTTGTCGTATATTAAATGAGAGGAAACCTCCCTTCTGGCACTGGTGATGTTACCTAGTTGGGTCATGAAACGTCTGCAAGAAAACCACCAAGCTCAGAGAGCACCAGGGACCCCACAGTCCATTTCTCTTCCCCCACCCTCTTCCTCCCCCACCCTCCTCCTAGCGTGGATGCTACCTAGCTGGGTAATGAAACGTCTGCAAGAAAACCACCAAGCTCAGAGTGCGCCAAGGACCCCACAGTGCTCCTCCTCCTCTCCACAAACCCCTCCCTTCTAGCACTGATGACGTTACCTAGTTGGGTCATGAAACGTCTGCAAGAAAACCTCTAATCTCGGAGGGCACCAAGGACCCCCAGCCACCCTTCTAACATCTACACAACACACCAGAAAAAGGGAAATTTTCCTCATGGCTTCGCTCTCTTTTCAAGAGAGGATTTCAGCCCAATTTTTCATTTTTCTCGTCTTTTTTTTTTTCTTTTTCTCTCTTCCTAGCTCGCTCACTCTCTTTCCCGCCTGGCGGAAAGGAAGAAAGAAAAAAGACACAGGACTCCCAAATGGGGGGATGGGAGTGGAAGGGGTGGGGTGGGGGAGACGCAGGGAAAACCCAGGGCTCAGCAAATCCATTGTGTTGTGCTGACAGGGAGAAACTCTTACTACACACTTCAGCTGCCAAGTCCCCTGTGCCACTCAATCCATCATGGTAGGTCACAGGCCGGTGAAATGCAGCCCCGGCCGGCTATTTTTGGCTAACCGAGACGGTGAGATAAACGGGGCATGAACCAGCCCCCCAGCAGGGGGGAGACCCCTCGTACCCTCATTAAAGTGTCAATCAAAGAGAGTAATGGGCCAGGGGAAGGCTGGCGGCATCGCTTGCTCCCGCTGGCTGGCGTTTCCCAGGCCCAGCAGCTTGAAACCCGGGGGGGAACTGTGGGGGCGCGGCACGGTGGGGAAAGGTCAGATTAAAGGCCTGGAGGCTGAGACTCAGGAAGAACAGTTGCCGGATTTGGGTTTGGCTAGTCTAGAGAAAAGAAGAACGAGCAGTAGTATTCCAGTATTTGAGGGGTGCCAAAAAGAAGAGGTCAACTTATTTTCCAAAGCCCCAGAAGGCAAGACAAGAGCAAGGGGTTGGACTAGATGAGCTCCAAGGTCCCTTCCAACTTTATTATTATTATTATTAAGAAACAACGGATGGAAACTAATCAAGGAGCACCCACAACTTCTGGTGGCAAGCTGTCCCACTGGTTGTTTCCACAGCTAGGAAGTTTCTCCTTAATTCTACGTTGCTTCTCTCCTTGGAAAATAGCTTGAAAACTCCCCCCCCCCATCTTTGTGGCAGCCCCTCAAATACTGCAACACCACTATCATGTCACCCCAGTCCTTCTCTTCATTAAACTAGACGTACCCAATTCCCGCAACCGTTCATTGTTATGTTTTGTCCTTCAATCCCCCAATCATCTTTGTTGCTCTTCTCTGCACTCTTTCCAGTCTCAACATCGTTTTGTTTTGTTTTTACATCGTGGTGACCAAAACTGGATGCTGTATTCCAAGTGTGGCCTTACCAAGACCTTGTAAAGTGGTATTAACACTTCTCGTGATCTC
Organism: Azemiops feae; assembly: GCA_023970755.1. NCBI lineage: Eukaryota > Metazoa > Chordata > Lepidosauria > Squamata > Viperidae > Azemiops > Azemiops feae. The sequence goes on along the minus strand of JALGBA010001535.1, from coordinate 48,571 downwards.
GATTCTATCCCTCGGTTCATGCCGCCTAGGACCGTGTTGGCTTTTTCGGCAACTGCCGCACACGGCTGGCTCCTATTTAAGCGATTATCCACTAGGACTAGGTAAACTTTTTGTACTTTGGGGAAAGGGAAAAAAAAAAAAAACGGGGAAAAGGGAGGTATTTTAAGCTACGAGCCTTGGTTACACTCTGTTTCTTCGCTTAGCCAATGTCCACACGGATCTCACAGCAAGACGTTCTCGCTGGAATCATATTTTGCAGAAATACGGCGAAGTTGGCCCTTTGCTTGTGGCCTTCTCCTTATCCCAGGGCTGCCAAAAGTGCATTTTTCCCCCCAACCCTTCCCTCCCTCCCTCCCGATCACTCTTTCTTTGGCTCTCCAAATGAATTCTTTGGCAGGTATGTAAATCCCAAGCGCGCCGTCCTGTCTTGTGCTTTGCGAGCCTTGTGACAGAGGCTGCAAAATGCCACTTGTAAAGGAGGAGAAAACTGTTAAGGTCTGGTCTTCTTTTAGGCACGGGGGGGGGGGCAAGTAGCTGGCTGGCTTTGGCCGGTCACTTCCGCTCAGCCCAAGTCAATCGATCGGAGCAAGAGCGGGAAGGGACCTTGGAGGTCTTCTAGCCCAGCCCCCGCGCTCGAGCAGACCATTTCAGACAAGTGGCTGTCCAGTCTCTTCTTAAAAACCTCCAGTGATGGGGCTTCCCACGACTACTGTGGAAATAACCGCAAGATTCCAGGAGCAGTTGTGTTTTTTTTTTTTAATTAATCCTCAGGGTCAGACTGCAGGTTTTTTTTTTGCAATATTACATTTATAAACCGGCATTCTCGTTCGGTCTCCTTAAAACTCCCCTTCCCCCATCCGGATGCCGGAAAGCAAAACTTAGCCTGGTCCTGGACAGGGAGATCAGGGCCCCCCTGCCCTGTCCCTGAGATGCCCAAATTCTGGCCAGGCTGCCCAAGGGGGAGGGAGGCTAAGGGTCCCCCCCTCCCCCCGATCTATCTCTTTGTGGCTTCCAGGGAAAGGAAGAGGGGAAAAAGTGCCCTTTCCCCAAATGCTCAAAATCAGTGCAATATAACTTCTCCTATCATTTCTTTACACGAAAAAGACTTTTATACAACCTCGCCGGTGTGTAAGGTACGTGTATCAAGAGATACATCTACACATCATACACACAAGTATATATATATATATATATATGTATATATATACTATATATACACAAATGGTTAAGAAAATCCCAGGTGTTTTTTTTCCCCCCTTAATGGGTCTCCAGTGTTGGTGACTCCGAGCGTCCCGCAGCGCAAGATTGTTTTTTTTCCCCCTGCAGACTTTTTTTAGCTTCTCTGCTTCACCCAAAGCTTTCCTATTCCTATAGCCTGGGGAGGGGCCAGATTCTCTGACTGAGCCGAGGGTGTGTGTGTGTGTGTGTGTGTCTCCCCACATTTTCTCTGGGTCAGGAATCCAATTCTAACTGTTCCTGGTGTTCGCTGGACCGGAGCATCAGCTGCTGTTCGTAGAAAAGGCTCTTTGCATAGTTGATTTCTTGACAGAGACGGACGGCCACATCCTCCGCTGAGACGTGCACCTGGGGGGGGGGAGGGGGGGGGAGAAAGAAAACGACCAGGGCTGCTTTTAAAAAAAATAAAAATAAAAAAATAAAAAAAGTCCTTACGATCAGCTCGCTGGCTGAGAACTTCAGGTAATCCTCGACAACTTATTCTATTCTATTCTATTCCTATTTTCTATTCTATTCCTATTTTCTATTCTATTCTATTCTATTCCTATTTTCTATTCTATTCTATTATTTATTTTCTATTCTATTCCTATTTTCTATTCTATTCTATTCTATTCTATTCTATTCCTATTTTCTATTCTATTCTATTATTTATTTTCTATTCTATTCTATTCTACTCTACTCTATTCTATTCTACTCTATTCTATTCTGCATTATTCTATTCTATTGTGTTCTATTCTATTCTATTATTTATTTTCTATTCTATTCCTATTTTCTATTCTATTCAATTCTATTCCTATTTTCTATTCTATTCTATTCTATTATTTATTTTCTATTCTATTCTATTCTATTCTATTCTATTCTATTCTATTCTATTCTATTCTATTCTACTCTACTCCTATTCTGCATTATTCTATTCTATTCTATTCTATTCTATTCTATTCTGTTCTATTCCTATTTTCTATTCTATTCTGCATTATTCTATTCTGTTCTGTTCTATTCTATTCCTGTCTCGCTTAGCAACGGAAATTTCAGGCTAACAAGAGTTTTCCCAAACCTCCAGCGGGTTCCTCTCCCAAGCCAAATTATTTCACTCGGAGCCCCCGCCCCCCTTCCGTGCCGACAAAGCAACCTCTCCGAGCGGCCGCTCACCATGGGCTTCTGATGCGACGGGCCGGGCATCGCCACACCGCTGGCGGAGTTGACGGCTTTCTTGGTCAGCTGGACGTAGACCTGTCCGTGGTCCCTGGAGATAAGGCAGTGGTAGAGGTCGTCGTACTTGACCTCCAGGAAGATGGCCTCCCGGTCCACGGCATCGCCGCTCTTGAGGAAGTAAACCGCTTTGGAAGAGATGATCACGCAGTAGCGGTCGACATTCTCCACCGCAATGAAGCTGGGCAAGGAGAGAAGGGCTCAGGGCTCATCCTGGGCCTACGTTTCCCAGAATTCTCTGCTCCGGCAGTCAAGCTGAGAGAGTCTTGACACCTTTCATCACCTGACCCCGGGACGCTGCAACCGTCATCAATACGAGTCAACGGTCGTTCAATGAGAAAAGGGGTCCTAGGTCGCCCGTTGTGACTTTAAACAGTCACTAAGTGAATTATTGTTAAGTCAAGGATTTTTGTCATGGGAAACCCCAGACTCTCCCCATCCCTAATTCCCGCTCTTGTGATTTGTTTTTGTTTTTTTTTTACTTTCCCCCCTTTTTTCTTTAAAAAAAAAAAAAAAAGTCCTAATGATCTGCATATTTTTCTTCGGAGTTAAATCTCTAAAAGAAAAAAAAAAAAGTGGTTTTTTCTTTTTCTTTTTCCAAAATATCTTGTTCTCCCATACTAAGTGATTCCACATTGTTTTCCCTAGCTAGGCTCCCTGTTCCACTTCTGAAAAAACGTTGCTGAGTAATTCAATTACTTTCCGATGTGTGTGTTTGTGTGTGTGTGTGTGTGTGTGTAAAGCTGAGAGTCTGCTTATTTCTGGACACCGGGTGAGCTCTCCAGCGCAAGAGGCCCCTGGTGATCCCTAAAACCTTTGCCGGCTTTTCCAACCCAGCTAATTGCAAATCCAGAAATCTCAAGAGAACGCAACCGTCGCCCCCAACGCAGCAAATAAAAATCAAAGGAGATTTAAAAAAAAAAAAAAAAAAAAATTGACTGGGAATTTATGGCCCCGATGCCCCCCCCCCCAAAAAAACTCTGCCTCCGGCAAAAGTCACATTGATCGTGTAATTGCCGCGAATGCGACGGTCGTAAGCCGGGGACTCCATGCCAGGAGGAGGCCAGCAAGGATTGCGTCCGCCCCCCCCCCAGGGGAACCAGCTACCCGGTGTACTTACAACTCATCCTGAATGTTGTCCGTCAGCTTGAAGAGGATCTCCTGCCCTTCGGCCTGGCTCTCCGAGTAGCGGGGCAGCAGGCCTTGCGGCCCCCGGCAACACCGCGGCCTCCGTATCCGCTCGGCCTGGGTCCTGTCAATCACACAGAGGAAGAGCGGGGTCACTTGGGGCAGCCCAGGGGCTCGGGGCCGAGGGGGGGGTCAAAGGCCAAGGTTCCAAGTCCAGGGATTGCCCGACTTACCACGGTTCGTTTAGTGACTGCTCGAAATTACAACGGCGCAAAAAAAAAAAAAAAAAAAAGCGACCCAGGATTCACTTAACAACCGTGTTACTAACAATTCGCTTTGTGACCGAAGCTGTATCAGGACCGGAAAAAAGCGACCGAGGACCGTTTTTCGCACTGCATTTCCCCGTGGTCGCGGGATCAAAATTCAGACGCTCGGGCAACCGACTCGCATTTATGACGCTGGCAGCGTTCCCGGGGTGTGTGTGTGTGTGTGTGTGTGTCACACAATCCCCCCCCCCCTTTGCGACTTTCTGACCGGCAAAGTCAAGGGGGATTCCCACAACCACCACATTACTAACTTCACAATGGGAGTGATCCGCTTCGCGACGGTGGCAAAACCCAGCGAGCGAATGTCTCACGGGGCGACCTAAATTTTGGTGGGTTCACTTGCGGCCGTTAAGTTGAGGACTAGGCGTCCGCAGAAGAAAAGGACACGGAAGGAAGAGCTGGCTGGCAGAAGGCTTGAGGGCTTCCCGGGAACATCTAGGGCACGGGAAGAAAGGGGGGGGGGTTGTGCCAGGCCAGGGTGCCAATGCCAGGTTGCCCATATTTGCAGAGAGATGCAAAAGAGGAGTTGCCTCTGACTAGCACACAACTCTTTTTGTCTGTTTTGTTCTGTTCTCTGGCACGGCCTGTCCTCTGGCTCCCCACCAGCTTGGCTGGTTTCCCCCCCCTCCCCGTGTCCCCCCCCCACCCTCCACGGTTCACCCAGAGTAGCATCCAACTCTCCCAGCGCAAAGTGTTCGCTTCCTTCCAGGAGTGGAAATCACAGCTCCAAAGCCAAAAGCCAACGGACAGATGCATCACAAACCAGGGAGGGAGGGAGGGAACCTGCCAAGCAGGCAGAACTTGAACTCGGGATACGGCCAAGGAGAAAACACACCACCACCCAGCTCTCTCCTTTCAGACTGGGCCAGTTTGCAGGCACATAACAGACGTGAAAAGTTAAAACACTTACGCAAAAAAAGAAAAAAAAAAGTGCTTTCTGAACTAAAGCAGGCAAGAATTTGCATGTCGTCCTTGGCTTAGAACCGTTCGTTTAGCGACCGTTCAAAGTTACAACGGCATGGAAAAAAGGGAATGAGGACGGTTTTTTCACACGTGCAACCTTTGACGTGTCCCCCCTGCCGATCATGTAATCAAAACTCAAGACGCTTGGCAAGGGGTTCATACTTACGACCGTCGCTGTGTCCCAAGATCACGTGATCCCCTTTTGATAAGCAAAGTGAATGGGGGGGAAGCTGGATTCACTTAACAACCGCGCTACCGACTTATCAGCTGCGGTGATTCATTTAACAACTGTGACAAGAAAGCGGCAAAAACTCCCTTCACAAATGCCTCGCTCAACAACAGAAAGTTTGGGCTCCACTGCGGTCGTAGGTTGAGGACCACCTTCATATGCACCCTCCAGACAGTCTGTGCTGGATGTCTGGATCGGAGTCATTGAACGAGACAGGATGATAACTTAAATAAACAACAGCGGAGTTATCCACAAATGTTGCAAAAATAGCAACGTGGAAGGAATTCTCAGATAAATCCCCCAAATAAATGGGATTTACTGGACTAATAAATAATGTACAGGTATAACTGCCAGCCCGATCAAACCGTAACTATCCTAGTTTGCATGGCTATCTCAGTCTCTAGCATGGTTTAAATGTTGGTTTGTTTTTCCGTTTTCCCCCGACAGTCCTGGATGCTGTAAACAATGAACTGCGAGCCATCGGCTTCTGGCAACTGCGCCTTCTTTGAGCTGGATGAGAAAATAAACATTCCACAGTTCTTGAATATTAGGACGATTTAAACTCGTTTGTCTGGCTGCCTTCTGCAAATAAAGAGCACTTGGTGTGTGTGTGTGCGTGCAACATACAAAAAGCTGCAAAGCAAATTTTTTTAAAAAAGCCAATTAAATGCACGGTGACTTCGTTTGCATCTAGGTTGTATTAAACCCAGCTCCCCATTCATTGACTGATTCCCCTTGGAAAGGCACACGCAGGACAAAGCTTGGGGAGGGGGGGGGGCTTTAAAAAAACAGAGGGTCAAAAAAAAACGCAGAGATTTGGGGGGGGGGGACGACAGCTTGAACAGAAAACTACTGTTCCTAAGACAGCCTTGGGGGTTTTTCTCCGAGAAAAGCAAAACAGACCCCCCCCCCCAAAAAAGTCCGTTTCTTTTACTGTTATTTTGAGGTTCGTGGCGTTCGCTGAAGCTTGCCAAAAGGCAGGAAATTTCTCTTTTTCAGCCAGGCAGTTTTGGATTGCTGGAGCAACGTTAATGTTGGCTCAGGAGCCCCGAATATATTTTACAAGCACAATGGAGGAGAAGCAGGCCAGCCGTCCCGATGTGCAACTGAGAAGCCTCAGTAACGCAACTGAGGTTCACACGAAGGAACATCCAGCTTCCTTAAGATGGCTAAGCTGAAATTCTTTGGCAGGGATGGTGGTGAACGTAGCGTATATATGTATATATATATATAAATATATATATATCTCCTTCTTCTTTCGGGTCTTCAATTACACACTGCATCACAGAAAGAAATTTTTCTTTCTTTTAATTTGAAGAAACTTCCCTTTCTAACCAAGTTCTCGACTTACGACCGCAATTTACGTGGCCGAGCGAGAAATTTACCGAGGGAGTTTTGCCCCAATTTACGACTAATTTTTTTTTTCTCCTTTAAGCGAATCGCTGCAGCCGCACTTCGCAAAGGTTTCGCTTAGCGGCCTCAGTTTTGGGCTGAAATTGTGGCCGTTAAGTCGAGGACCGCCTGTGTTTAGGGCTGCTGGCAGACAAGCAAGTTTTTCCTCTGCTGGCGGTTTCCAAAGCAAATTGCATCGTGTCTGAGATCCGGGACTAAAAATTAGAAGAAGAAGAAGAAGAAAAAAATGTCATTGTGATATCGTATGACAAACGCTTGGGAGTGAAGTCTGTAGTCTGGTCCAATTTTTCTCCAGCTGATTGGGTTTGTGATACAAGCTTGCGGTGTTTTTATCTCCCCCCCTTTTTTTTTTCTTTCCTTTTCTCTCAACTTTCCAACTTTTAATATTCTAGTATATATTTCTGATGATTTATGCTCTCGCCAACGTTTTTAGAGGCGTGTTCTGTTTTGGTTTAATCCCCCCCCCCTTTTTTTTTTTTTTTGTTTAACAGAGGATAGCAAATTCGAAATAAATAAGGAGGAGGCGGCTTTCAAACACAATATACAGCATTTTTTTTATATATATATAGGGTTACCTGGGCCGGTCTTTGCAGTAGCAACACACCGAAAAATTAACACGCAAAAAATAAAAAGTGACTGTTAATCATAGCTGGGGTGGTGGTGGTGAAAAAGGGGGTATTTTTGACTTGGCCCAGACAAAACCTGTCTTTCTGGTAAGAAACTTGAATGCTCTGTTGCAAACTAACCAAAGAAAATAGCTATTTTGAAGGAATTTTGAGGGGGGGGGGGAAGGCTGAAAAAACAACCAACCAAATCCCCTACAGGGCATCTTTAACTGGATGCAACACAACCTGTGCAGCTACATTTTTCACAAAGCACCCTCGTGTTTTTTTAAAAAAAGATCGAACAGGTCACAACTTTCAGAATCTTCCTAAACAGACTTAAAAGGCAGGCCGGCACAGTTGCAGGTTGTCCTCAACTTACGACTGCAACGGAGCCCAACACTGACGTCGCTAACCGAGACGTCTCTTAAACGAGACATTGGTTGAAGCGAGGCTTGCCCCCCCCGTTTTGTGCGCCGGCTGTGAAGTGAATCGCTGCAGGTGTTGTTAGTTTACGACCGTCGTAAATACGAGCCGACGGCCAAAGTGTCCGAATTTTGATCTCGTGACCACGACGGTCCTTAAGTGAGAGAAAGGGCGCTAACCCCCTTTTCTCAAGGCTGTTGTAAGCTTGAACGGCTGCAAGTAAAAGGATCCTCTAGCCCATGTCCCACTGCTGGGGGGGGGAAGGAAGGGAGGGGGCCAGCCATCAATGACCCCTATTGTTCCCCCCCCCGGCTCCTCTTTGCGGCCGAAACTCGGAAGTAAAGCCCTAATGGCGGGTTCGCGTTTTCTGAACGGGGAGGGAAGGGATCCGTTACGTGCTGCGCGAGAGGGTTAATTCGCAGAGCCTCGGCTGGCTCTAAACTTTTGCCCTCTGGATATGTACTCGTTGGCAGCCGCACAAAACCCCGAGTAGCATTACACACGCCTTAACGCTGTAGTTCAACTGTCGGTCAAACCCGGGGCCTGGCTTCCCGCCAGACCGCAATCAATGGGACGCAGCCTTCCTTCCCCGCTGCACACCCCCCCCATCATCAGCCAAGTTCAGATCAGCTCTCTTTTGTCGTGCTGGAGGGGAGGGGGGGCTACATTTACGCGCCCCGAGCTTCTCAGGCCGGCTTGGGACCCCCACGGGTGTGTCTGTGTGTGTGTGTGATGGTGATGGTGGGGGGGGGGGGCTTGCCTTGGTGCTGCAAAGGAGACGTGCTTTGCAAGCGCTGCGAAAGAGGCTGAAAGGGAGAGAGTTCAGGAGGAGGGCAGAAGGACAGGCCGAGGGTGAATCCATCCCGGGGAGCTCTGGGCTGCCAGGCGGGGGGGGCACTCCCTCCCCCCCCAGCTGCCAGGGGGACCCTCAGGTCAGTGCAGGGGCTGGGGGCCACGCTCCGGCCAGCCACGGCTGAAAAGCAACTGTCCTAGGCAGGTGCTAAGGGGGGGGGGGGGATGCACTTTCTTCTCGCAAAGGCCTACGTGGAGTCCTCGGCTTACGACCGCAAATGGAAAGCCGGGAAAGCCGGGTGGGTGACCCATCGCTTTCTCTCTCTCTCTCTCTCTCTCGGCCCAGCCCACCTCACCGGGCCAAAAAAAGGAGGAGGATATGTTCGCCTCCATGAGTCGTTTGGGAAAATAAGATGGGCGAGATATAAATAGAAGGAAGGAAGGAAGGAAGGAAGGAAGGAAGGAAGGAAGGAAGGAAGGAAGGAAGGAAGGAAGGAAGGAAGGAAGGAAGGAAGGAAGGAAGGAAGGAAGGAAGGAAGGAAGGAAGGAAGGAAGGAAAAGATACACGAGGAAGGAAGAAAAAGTTGAAGGGAGTGAAGGAGGAAGGAAAGAAGGAAGGAAGATGGAAGGGAGGGAGGGAAGGAAGGAGGGAAATAGGGAGGGAAATAGGGAGGGAAGGAAGGAACAAACGAAGAGAAAAAAGGAAAGGAAGGAAGGGGGAAAAGGGAAGGAAGAAACAAACGAAAAGGGGAAAAAGGAAAGGAAGGATAAAAAGGGAAGGAAGGTAAGAAAGAAAGAAAGAGAGAGAGAGAGAGAGAAAGAAAGAAAGAAAGAAAGAAAGAAAGAAAGAAAGAAAGAAAGAAAGAAAGAAAGAAAGAAAGAAAGAAAGAAAGAAAGAAAGAAAGAAAAGCAGCAGAAGCCATAGAATATGGATGGGTTGCCAACCCATTGTGAATTACCTGCAGGTGAGAACCGCCGTGTGGCTCACCTATATTAACATTGCAAGCGTCCTATTTCTACGCAAGAACTCTTTGCACAGACACATCTGCTGTACGCTGGGTGTTGTTCCTGGAAAGGCTGAGCATGTATGGATATTTTTCCCCAAGGGTGTGTGTGTGTGGGAAAGAGTTATTCCTAAGCCCCAGTGGGACTGGGGTAAAGGAATCACAAAACCGTCTCTCACTCATTCTGGCCGTGCCACGGGGGAAATTCGCCGGAGAAAGTCACAATGCCGGGAAGCGTTGGCAGTAAAAGGAAACCAGGGGCCAAAGGAAACTGTCAAAGCCGACGCCGGCCGGAGCAGAGAACAACTCAAAGGAGCAATTTTAAGATCAGAAGATGAGCAGAGACCTGCCCTGTGGAATTGCCAAGAATCAGACAGGACTAAATGGGGGACATCAGCATCCTGACAGAGCTGGAAGGGACCTTGGAGGTCTTCTAGTCCAACCCCCTGCTCAGACAGGAAATCCTATACCGGAATTGGGGATGGCCAGTCTAAGGGAAAAAAAAAAGGACCGGGGGTGACAGGATAGCAGTCTTCCAGTATTTGAGGGGCTGCCCCAAAGAAGAGGGGGGGGGGAGTCAACTTATTTTTCAAATCACCTGAAGGCAGCACAAGAAACAACGGAGGGAGACTAACCAAGGAGAGAAGCAACCTGGAATGAAGGAGACATTTCCTAACAGTGAGGACAATTAACCAGTGGAACAGCTTGCCACCGGAGGTTGCGAATGCTCCAACACTGGAGGTTTTTAAGAAGAGACTGGACAGCCACCTGTCTGGAATGGTTTAGGCCGGTTTCCTGCCTGAGCAGGGGGGTGGACTAGAACAGGTCTTTTCAACCTGTGGTACGCGTACCACTTGTGGTACATTAATGAGTGGCAGGTGGTACGCAGCCCTGCCTAGCCAAATGTAGTGGGGAAGGGAAAGAGCCAGCGCAGGCAAGGACTTACAGTGAGAGAGTCCTCTGGAGCTGCAGATTTTACTTATGAATGGAGCCATTTGGGGAGGCTGCCTTAGCCAGCAGCCAGTACTTACATTTTTTTTTCTTCCTTAAGTGCCAGCTGGGCTCCTTACTTTCCTTTCTAGCCAGTAGCTAATTCTTAAAGGGGAAGTGCCTTTTTAAGCTAGTTCACTCAGCAGCTTGTCTTTTCTGTCTCTGGAGGCCTTTCCTTGTTTGATCAATATATGGAAGAGGGAAAATATGGGGGGGGGGGTTCAAATTCTTCTTTCAGAAGGAGATGGGAATGAGAAAAAGGGAGGCAGGGAAGGAAGTCCCGCCTTAGCCCTTGGCCACCAGCAGCTCTGCCATTGACTTTGCTTGTCAAAAGGTTGCAGAAGGGGATCACATGACTCTGGGACACTGTGTCCATCATAAATATGAATCAGTTGCCAAGCATCCAAATATAAATCACAAGACCCTGTTGCTGCAATGGTCATAAGTGTGAAAAATGGTCGTAAGTCATTTCAGTGCAATTGCAACTTTGAACAGGTGTTGTTGTTTTTTTGGGTCATCAAGTTTTTGACACCTTGCTAGGTGGTACCCGAATATTGCCATATCCTAAAAGTGGTACAATCGGTGAAAAGGTTGAGAAGCCCTGGACTAGATGACCTCCGAGGTCCCTTCCAACTCCGTTAGTCTGTTAAACTTCACTAGTCTGCTTTTTGAGAAATAAGAGGCTGCGGCTGTGCTCGCCACGCCACCATTTTGCGAGCGCATCCACAACGTCTCCAAGGAAGAAGGAAAACCCATTTGTCTAGAATGGCATAGGGTCAGTCTCCTGCTCGGGCAGGGGGTCGGACTAGATGACCTCCAAGGTCCCTTCCAACTCTGTTATTCTGTCCTCTGAACCCAGCCGTCTAAGGCGCCCTGAGTTTCCCTGTTGTCTGAAGCTTCAACCCTTCTCCCTCCCTCCTTCCTCCCCCTTCCAAGCCAAAGAGAGAGAGAGAGAGAGAAAGAGAGAAATGTACTGCAAATGTCTTTTCCTTGTGTTGGCTGAACTCTGAATGCTCCTTTGGACTCCTGAGCCCAAAATAATCCATTTCTCATTCTGGTGTCACTTTATGTAAGACTCTTAAAAAGAATGAAAGAAAACTTTCTCTCTCTCTCTTTCCCCTCCCTTTGAATAGTTGTGACTCATTTTAGCCTTCTGGATGCCGTTTTATTGACACTCAAGTGGTTTTTCCAGGAGGACTTAATTAGGTGGAAATCTAGAGCAGGGAAAAAAAGTGGAGAAATTAAACCCTTAAGCCTTAAATCATTTTATTTGCTTGTTTGTTTGTTTGTTTGTTAATTTCTGGGCAATCCGCCAAACCTTTTTTTTTTCACCCAGAGATCCAATTCTTGCTCTAGCAAATCTATTTTATTCAGCGTACAGCAATGTTGCACTAGCCAGGAGACTGCAGTGCTAATGCAAAGAAATGCCCAAGCGATAATAATAATAATAATAATCAGTCAGAATAGAGCTGGAAGGGACCTTGGAGGTCTTCTAGTCCAACCCCCTGCTCATGCAGGAGACCCTAGACCAGGGGTGTCAAACTCACTGCATCACATGACGTGTCACGACGTATTTTGACTTTTCCCCCCCTTGCTGGAGCTGGGTGGGTGCGACATCCCTGCCCTAAACCATTTCAATCAATCAATCAATCAATCAATCAATCAATCAATCAGACTAGAGCTGGAAGAGACCTTGGAGGTCTTCTAGTCCAACCCCCTGCTCAGGCAGGAGACTTTAGACCAATCAATCATTCAGAATAAGAGCTGGAAGGGACCTCGGAGGTCTTCTAGTCCAATCCTCTGCTCAGGCAGGAGACTTTAGACCAATCAATCATTCAGAATAAGAGCTGGAAGAGACCTTTGAGGTCTTCTAGTCCAACCTCCTGCTCAGGCAGGAGACTCTAGACCAATCAATCAATCATTCAGAATAAGAGCTGGAAGGGACCTTGGAGGTCTTCTAGTCCAACCTCCTGCTCAGGCAGGAGACTTTAGACCAATCAATCAATCATTCAGAATAAGAGCTGGAAGGGACCTTGGAGGTCTTCTAGTCCAACCCCCTGCTCAGGCAGGAGACTCTAGACCAATCAATCATTCAGAATAAGAGCTGGAAGGGACCTCGGAGCTCTTCTTTTTTGCAGACGGTCATTAAGCGAACACCATGGTTGTCATGCTTATCCTCCCCTCCCCCTTTCTGCCCGTCATTTAACCTCCTTTCGGCCTCTTCGTTGGTCTCCTTGCAGTTTCCAAAAGATATTTCAAGTCCCAGAGAGGCTGCACACAGCTTGTTTGCCAACCTGGGCGTGTAAACGCCCGTTCCTAGTTCATTTATTTATTTATTTATTTTCCCCCTTCTGTGTTGGTTTTGTGCGCCGCCGTGGGCGAAGAGGAAGTGGGCGAAGGGGAAGGTGGAAAGCCAAAGGATGAAAGCCGGGTAGGAGGAGGAGGGAGGGAGGGGCCGAGGGGAGGGGAGACAAACTCCCATTGACCCCCCCCACCCCCACCCCCGCCTTAAGCAGGTAATCAGTGCATCATTGTTAGCGATACGCTTCTGGGTTCAAGTGGAGTTCAGCCAAACAATCCTCATTGTAGCACAACCTGGCTTTCATCCCCAGCTTTCCAGGATGCGGTCCTGGGAAACCGTTTCGGTGGGGTCGGGCTGCCCCCCCCGCGGGCACCAAACACCCCCCCCTCCCCACTGACGATGATGATGATGATGATGAAGGAGGAGGAGGAGGAGAAGAAGGCTATACTTGGAATATTGCATCCAGTTTTGCTAGCCACAATATTAAAAACAGATGTGGAGACTCTAGAAAGAGTGCAGAGAAAAGCAACAAAGATCACTCAATCAGAATAGAGCTGGAAGGGGACCTTGGAGGTCTTCTAGTCCAGCCCGCTGCTCAAGAAGCAGACCCCAGACCATTTCAATCAATCAATCAGAATAGAGCTGGAAGGGACCTCGGAGGTCTTCTAGTCCAACCCCCTGCTCAAGCAGGAGACCCCTAGACCATTCCAGACAAGTGGCTGTCCAGTCTCTTCTTAAAAAACTCCAGTGATGGAGCACCCACAACATCTGGTGGCAAGCTGTTCCACTGGTTAATTGTCTTCACAGTTAGGAAATTTCTCCTTATTTCTAGATTGGTTCTCTCCTGGATTAGTTTCCATCTGTTGCTTCTTGTCCGGCCTTCAGGTGCTTTGGAGAATAGGTGGGACCCTCCCCTCTTCTGTGTGGCAGACCCTCCCACCTTTAATGTTTTTATGAACAACTCTAAGGGGTGAACGTACCTAATACAGGTAATCCTCAACTTAACCATCGCAACGGGGGCCAAAATTGATGTCGCAAAGCGAGGCATTTGTTGAGTTTTGCCCCCTTTTACGACCCTCCTTGCCACCGTTGCTAAGTGAATCGCTGCCCTTATTAAATTAGTGACCCGGCTGCGAAGCGAATCCGGCTTCCCCATTTTGACTTTGCTTGTCGGAAGGCCGCAAAAGGGGATCACGTGGCCACCGGACCCTGCGACCGTCATAAATACGAGTCGGTAGGCAAGCGTCGTGAATTTGGATCACGGGACCGTGGGGAGGCTGCAATGGTTGTAAAGTGTGAAAAGCGGCCCTAAGTCCCTTTTTTCAGTGCCCTTGTAACTTGGAACGGTCCCTAAATGACTTGTCGTAAGTCGAGGACGTACGATGACACCCAACGAAAGACGGGAGCCGACTCAACCCGTTCCACTCACCTGGGGCCGGTCAGCGTGGCTGTCTCCCGGACGGCCTGGGCGGTCTCCGAGGCGAAGTCCAGGGCACCGGCCACCGGCTTAGTTAAGGTGCCAACGAGTCCCTTTCCAAGACCGGATATGAAGCCGCTCATGCCGCCTTCGGTCTTCACCCCTTCCACCGTCGACGTGATCACGCTGGTCAGCCCGCCGATGATGCCTGTTGGCAAAAAATGAGACGGGTATTTAGGAGGGCTCGAGCAAAAGGTTTTGGGACAAAAGGACCGCCAAGAGTGGAACGCAAAGGCAGCCAAAGTGTCCTTTGTGGAGAGAGAGAGAGAAGGTGGACACTGATTACCGTGAGCCAGGCCTTGGATGCCGGCCACCAGGTGTTCGCCGCTGGTGGCTGCGTGGTACCGGATGTATTCCCGCTCCGTCTGATGCCGGTTATCCATCGTCTTTCCCAGACCGTCAGACAAAGTTCCAGTAAACTGCCATGAAGGTTAAAAAAGAAAAGAAAAAAAAGACATCTATTAACTGCCCAGAACGTAACTAGCCTACGCAGGTATATAATTACATCCCAAGTACAGGGACTGCTGTACATTTAAGATCAGATAACCTTCCTTGTCGCCTTTCTGGGCACACAATGGCACACATCAGAATGAAATTCCGATGCCTGCTCTCTCGTCTAAAGTATATACAGACACATACATGCACACTTATATGTATACTGTATATATACATACACATATATACATATACATGTCTGCCTGTGTCATCTATCTATCTATCTATCTATCTATCTATCTATCTATCTATCTATCTATCTATCTATCTATCTGTATCTATCTATCTATCTATCTATCTATCTCTATCTGTCATATATCTATATCTATCTATCTCTATCTGTCATATATCTATCAGTCATATAACTATCTATCTATCTATCTATCTATCTATCTATCTATCTATCTATCTATCTATCTATCTATCTATCTATCTATGTCATATATCTATATCTATCTATCTGTCATCTATCTATCTATCTATCTATCTATCTATCTATCTATCTATCTATCTCTATCTGTCATATATCTATCTATCTATCTATCTATCTATCTATCTATCTATCTATCTATCTATCTATCTATCTATCTATCTATCTATCTATCTATCTATCTATCTATCTATCTGATAGCATCTATCTATATCTATCATCTCTCTCTATATATATCATCTATATCCATCCATCCATCCATCCATCCATCCATCCATCCATCCATGCATCCATGGCTCAGTCAGAACACTCTTTTTTCCCCAATTGATCTGGGGATCTTCTGGCTTCCTAGGATGGATTAGCTAGAGAGGGACCCAGAATTCAGTTTAAAACCTTAAAAAAGCAAAGCAAAAACCAGACCCAGAATTCAGCTTAAAACCTTAAAAAGACAAAACAAAAGCCAGACAGGGGCGGGCTGCTGGCCAAAGGGAGGCTTGTTGAGCAGCTCCCTTTTTGTGGCTTGCCAAAACTGGCACATGGCTGGTGGCAGAAGGCCTGACGCCCTGGCTGAGAAAGAGGTGGGAGAAGGGGATTAGCTTCGGACAAAAGCTTAGCCAAGGCCGTGTTAATAGCCCCAATTCAGGGCTCGCCACTCCCCGTGGAGGCTCTTCCAGTTTTTGGAAGCTCCCCAAGCCCCAGGCCAGAGGGGAATTTATTCAGACCCTTCCAGCCATCCTGGGTGTCTTGATACCGTCAGGGTTTCTGCTTGATTCCCGAAAGGTCAGGAGGCCAGGCGAAGGCTTAAGTTGGATTCTCTGCACTACTCTTGAAGCTGGATGGGTGGTTTTTTTATATATATATATATATAAAAAAAACAAACTCGGTCAACACATTATAAAAATTTATATCCTGCCTTCGGGTCCCTTCAGAAAAGTTTTAAGGAGACCTCCGACAGACGACCTCCTCAAAGAAAACAGACCCGAAGATCAACGGGCGACAACATCCGTCCCACTGGGGAGGTTTTATTATGCCCACCTGAACGGGCGCCAAATAACAAGAGGCTTTTAAAATTGTCCAGCGCTGGGCTGGGTCGGAGACAAAGACAAAGAAGAAGAAACCTTTTCATTTTATTTATCAAAAAAGGAGAAGATCTGTAGCTCAGGGCTGAACTTTGGGGTCCTGGGTGCTCTCTGAGCTGGGTGGTTTTCTTGCAGATGTTTCATGACCCAACTAGGGAACATCATCAGTGCAAGAAGGAGTGGAGTTTGCAGTGGGGAGGAGGCGGAGGAGGAGGAAGAGGAGGAGGAGGAGGAGAACGATGACTGTGGTGTCCTTGGTGCTCTCTGAGCTTGGTGGTTTCCTTGCAGATGTTTCATGACCCTACTAGAGAACATCATCAGTGTTAGAGAGGAGGAGGAGGAGGAGGAGGAGGAGGAGGAGGAGAGGAGGAGGAGGAGGAGGAGGAGGAGGAGGAGGAGGAGGAGAACGACAACTGTGGGATCCTTGGTTCTCTCTGAGCTTGCTGATTTCCTTGCAGACGTTTCATGACCCAACTAGGTAACATCATCAGTGCTAGAAGGGAGTGGGGTTTGCAGGGAGGAGGAGGAGGAGGGACTGTGGGCTCCTTGGTCCTCTCTGAGCCTGTTGCTTTCCTTGCAGACCTTTCATGACCCAAACCAGGGAACATCGTGAGCACTAAACGCTCAGTTGTAAGTCGAGGACCAGGTAGGTGTCCAGCCGGGCTCTCCATGGACTCCCAATGAAGTGGGGGATCCGGGCTGTTGCCCCCCACCCCTCCGCAGAGGCCTGACGGGAGGGCGCTGCCCCTGAGGAGAAGCTCCGGTGAAGCTGCCCAGCGGGGGGCCTGCGGGCAACCGTGTTGTGTTACAGGCCTGAATGCGAGAGATCCCGGCAGCAGCTGCCGGCTGTTTTCCCTGCACGCGCGCGCACACACACACACACACACACACACAAACGGCTGTCAAAAGTCCACGGAGTGAACTTGAAATGACCCCAGTCGCTGGCGGGGTTCACTGCTGGGGCAAGTGAGGCTTTATCAAAGCCAGGCAGGCAGGGGGCTCCCCAGACCCCCCCCCCCCAGGACCAACTGCAACGCACCCGACTCCTTAATGCAGCATCTTTGCTCCCGTTGGGTCCCACTGGTGCGTCACCCGTCCCATCGCTGCCCTCAGCTTCCCAAGCCGTCATTAAGCCAGCTTTAAGCTCCCTTTGGGGAAAGAGAGAGGCCCAGTGGGCCGAGGGCTAGCCATGCGGGGGGAAGGGGGGGGGCAAAAGCTTTCCTTTGACCGCTGGCTCTTCCCAGCGCAATTGCTTTTTCCAGGCAATTTCCCCGCTACGGCGTGGCCCAAATTAAGTCGGGTATCCCACTAAAAAAACAACAACACCCTGGCAAAATTATTTCTCATTTCCAGCCAGGGGGCTGCAGGCAGACCCTTCCCCACCCTAGTTTTTTAAAATTAATTTCATTATACGTGCTCCTATTCGTCGCGAGGTCACGCTCGGTGCTTTTTTATACACGTATGTAGGCAAGTAGCCTACAACTGGTTATTTTACTCTTTCTGGCCGTATGGCTGTAATAAAGTGCTTTTTTTTAAAAAAAAAAAAAACAGGTTGTTGCCTTCTGCCTTATCCCGCACTCTGCATTTGTGGGGCATGCTGAAAAGTTTGCTTTGGGGAAAGGTGTGTGTGTGTGTGTGTGGGGGGGGGGGTTCAGAAAGAGCTGCCAAGGATCTGCACTTATGAATGCTTGTTTGTCGTAGGGCACAGAACATCCAGGCAAGTGGGGGAAAAAAAAAACACACCAAAAAAACAACAACACTTGTTTCCCTCGCCAGGGGTCAAAGTCAGCCCTGATGGAGATTTACAAGGGGGAGGGAGGGCTTTGGGGACGCAAACCCAGGGCAACTCTTCACCTACACACACACACACACACGAGTTACACAACCCCCCCCTCCTGCGCTGGGCTCATAACCCATGAACTTTGGCGCTGCTGTTGCTTTGTGATTGGAAGCGCGACAACACCACCTCCTGCCAGCCACAAGGAGAGAGAGAGAGAGAGAGAAATACGCTCTCCTGTGGCCAAAGCCACGCCAGGAAGGCGAGAACTTGAAGAAGAAAAAAAAAAACGAGTGGAGGAAACAGGTGGTCCTCGACTTACGGCCACAGGTGAATGTGGGACTCCACTGTGGTCGTAAGTTGAGACTATGTACCTGTAGGACGATGGCTGGTTTCTGAAATTCGGCCAAATTCAGGATTTGTTGGGGGGTTTTTTTGCCTTCCTTTCTGTCCCCCCCCAGTGGATGGTGGTGGTGAGCGCCTTTCCCCCTTTCCGCACTTTGGGACGAAAAAGCGCAGTTTGCCTTAAATGTTCCCCTCCTGATGGCTCCTGATTGCAGGGAGGGGGGCTGCTGCTGCGGGGCAGGGGGTGGGGAGGGGGCTACAGCTGCAGCTGCCTCAGCAGAAATCAAAAACTCCCTGAGAAAACATTAAATTTCCGACATGAAAGGCCCCGCTCGGGATATTTAGTCGTCTCCTCTGCGGAGATTTGTCAGTTCCCAAATCTTTTAGCGCCTTTGCCTTCCTCCCCATCCCGGCCAATGAACTCTGATTTACCTCCTTTCTCCTCCGGGTTCCCCAGAGGTTGTATCACGCTGCTGGTATTTCATGGTATGTATTTTATATATTACGTTGCACTACATTGCGCTGCATTATGTGTTATGTGGCTGTATTGTATTGTGTTATATGTTATATTGCTACATTATAGTATAGTATAGCATAGCATAGCATAGTATACTATACTATATTATATATTATAGCATAGTATATTGTAGTACGGTATATATTATAGTATAGTATAGTATATTATAGTATATTGCTATATTATATACTATAGTACATTGTATTGTACTGTATTATATGGTATTGCATATTATATTATAGTATTCCTTCCTTCCTTCCCTTCCTTCTTTCCTCCTCCTCCTTCCTCCCTCCCTCCCTTTTTTCTTTCTTCCTTCCTTCCCTTTTTCTCCTTCCTTTCCTTTCCCCCTTCGTGTTTCTTCTTTCTCTTTCCTTTTTCTCCTTCCTTTCCTTTTCCCCTTCGTTCTTTCTTTTTCTTTTCTTTCTTTCTTTCTCTTTCTTTCTTTCTTCTTTCCCTCCTTCCCTTTTTCTCCTTCCTTTCCTTTTCCCCTTCGTTTGTTCTTTTTCTTTCTTTTTCTTTTTCTCTCTTTCTTTTTCTCTCTTTCTTCTTTCCTTCCTTCCCCTTTTCTCCTTCCTTTCCTTTCCCCTTCGTTTGTTCTTTTTTTTTTCTTTTTCTCTCTCCCTTTTTCTTTTTTTTTCTTTCTTTCCTTCCTTCCTTTCCTTTTCCCCTTCGTTTGTTCTTTTTCTTTCTTTTTCTTTTTCTCTCTTTTTCTTTCTTTCTTTCTTTCTTTCTTTCTTTCTTTCTTTCTTTCTTTCTTTCTTTCTTTCTTTTCTTTCTTTCTTTCTTTCTTCCTTCCTTCTTTCCTTCCTTCCTTCCTTCCTTTCCTTCCTTCCTTCCTTCCTTCCTTCCTTCCTTCCTTTCCTTTCTGCCAGTCGCCTCCAGGGCAAAGGGAATGGAAACTGCCTCCCAGACCTATATTTAGGATCAAAGTCCTTTCCTAGCACACACGCAGCCAGTCTCCAGGGATCAAACTGCAGTGAACTCTCTCAATCCCAGATCTCTGTGCCAACTTCAATACTCAGCTCGGGGCGTTTGAGAGAAGCCATTCCCAGCTTCCAAGATACATGGAAAAACCATTATGGGGATCGTCAAGCGAAAAATCTAGACAATGGCAAAACCAGATGCGGCCCATAAAGAAGGATTTTTTTTTTTTTGCATGCATGCATTTTTTTTTTTTTAAAGAGGGGTTATTAAAATTCAGCTTTGTTCAGCTTCAGAGTCCAAAGGCCCACCTGGCTGAAGAAGCAGATAACTAAGAAGGGGAAGGGGCTGCATCTCTCCTGACATTTAGCGGTGATTGCCAGCCCCCCCCCCCCCAGCCAAAGGCAGACAAGGATGAAAGAACGTCTGGCCTTTTTTTGGAATCAGGTGGAAGGATCTGGGGAGCAGACTCGGTCATTAATCCTCCTCTCCCTGCTGACAGCATCCACGGAGAAGCTGTAGCCGTGGTCAGCTGGCCAGGCTGAGCTTCCTTGCAGGGGAAAAGCAATATTTTAACAGAATAACAGAGCTGGAAGAGACCTTGGAGGTCCTCTAGTCCAACCCCCTGCTCAGGCAGGAAACCCTAGACCATTCCAGACAAGAGGCTCTCCAGCCTCTTCTTAAAAACCTCCAGTGATGGAGCACCCACCGCTTCCGGAGGGAAGCCGTTCCACTGATGATAATAGAATCACAGGGCTGAAAGGGACCTTTGGAGGTCTTCTAGTCCAACCCTCTGCTCAGGCAGGAAACCCTATGCCATTTCAGACAAATGGTTGTCCAGCCTCTTCGTTAAAACTTCCAGTGTTGGAGCATTCACAACTGCTGAAGGCAAGCTGTTCCTTCCTTCCTTCCTTCCTTCCTTCCTTCCTTCCTTCCTTCCATCCATCCATCCATCTACCCACCCTCCCTCTCTCCCTCTCCCTTCCCTCCCTCCCATCCATCCATCCATCCATCCATCCATCCAGGCCAGGCCAGGCCCGAGTCGCCCCCTTTCCTGGCTGCCTACCTTTGCCGCGGAGTTCGACACGCCGTGAGCCACGTTCCGTATGAGGCCGCCCACGTTGCCGTATTTGATCAGCCCGGTGACCCCTTCGGAGACGTCGTTCAAGAGCCCCATGGGGTTACCCAGGAAGTCCACGGAGCTGAGGATCCTGGCCGCTTGGCTGAGCAGTTCCTGGAAAACACGAGGCGGGAACGCTGCAAGGTGGAGCTCACGGCGCGAGCCGCCAACTCGGGAATGGCTGCCCCCATCGGAACAAGGGTAACGGATCTTTTAAAGCCTTTCCACTTACTTCCTGAAAGTGCTTGAGGATGTCGTTGACGATGAAGCTCTTGGTCTCGTAGGGGTGGACCCGGGTGTAAGGATCCAGGTCTATGACGGCGTCTTCGAAACGGACGAGAGGGAAGCCCAGAGTGCTCTTCAGTGCCTGAGCTCGGAATAGCCGGGAAGAAGCCGTCAGTTGTTAGAATCTTTCCATTCTGTAAAATGGGTACTTAAGACAAAGCTCAGCTGAGGACGTTTGTGGGTAGGCTGAGCTGACCCAGAAATGGATAGTTTACTATTTTGGGGCAGCAACCCAATCAGACCCTCCTTCTTGAAGAAAGACACCCCCAAAGTCTTACCTTGAGATCCAGGGGCAGCTTGCTAGACGTGAAGACGCTGAGTTTTATTTGGGGCACGCTAATTTTGAGGTTTTCGAAGTAGTATCTCTTCCGGGCAACCTCTTGACCGACCGGCTTTTCGTGGAGGTTTTCGTCGTAATTTTCAACCTCTGCGGCCAACAGGAGAGGGAGAAAGAGAGACAGACGTTGGTGAGCTGCAAGGGAGCCCAGCATTTATGTGGCTGAAGTGAGACATTGATTAAGTGAATTTTGCCCCGTTTTACAACCTTTCTCGCCACCGTTATTAAGTGAATCGCTGCAGGTGTTAAGTAAGTAACAAGGTTGTTAAGTGAATATGGCTTCCCCATTGACTTTTGCTGGCCAGGTGGTCATAAAAGGGGATGATGTGGCCCCAGGGACACTGCAAAACCGTCATAAATACAAGTCAGTTGCCAAACGTCCAAATTTTAATAATAATAATAATAATTAATAATAATAAATAAAGTTGGAAGGGACCTTGGAGGTCATCTAGTCCAACCCCCTGCTCAGGCAGGAGATCCCTATACCATTTCAGACAAATGGCTGTCCAGTCTCTTCTTAAAAACTTCCAGTGTTGGAGCATTCACCGCTTCTGGAGGCAAGGAGTTCCACCGGTTAATTGTTCTAACTGTCAGGAAATTTCTCCTTAGTTCTAGGTTGGAGAAATGACCCTGGGGACGCTGCAACGGGTCGTTAAGCATGAAAAACGGTCAAAAGTCACTTTTTTATTCCTGTGCCGTTGTTAACTTTGAACCGTCACTAATTGGCCGTAATTTGAGGACTAGCTGTACAGGCGGGAAATCACGTTTTAAGACACGTTCTGAAAGAGAGAACTTGGCAGCACCTCCTCTGTTAAGACTTTCTTTTTTTAAAAAAATGTTTTTTTTGGGGGGGGGGCTCCACGTTCAGGGAAGTCTCTTTGCAACACAACTCACTGACACAAATTCGCGGAAACTCTTCTTAGGGACGGGCAGGTCGTAGACAGAATTTGCAGCTGATGGGAGAACATACCCGATTCTGACTGGTTGCAGCCGAAGAAACTGAGAAGTTTAAGGAGCAGCTTCTCCTCGATTTGAATCGTAAACTTGCTTGCTGTGATCATCAGGTGCTGGAACGGAAGAGGACCATTAGAGCACACCGAGTATTCCCAAAAAAAAAAAGAGAGAGAGAGAAGGAAAGGGCACCAAGAGGTCACCCTGAACCGCACGAATGGGCAGCAAATAAATTTGATAATGGTGATAAAAAGGTCACAAAGAAATGCATTTGCTAAGAGAGTTAATGGAGGAGAACCTTGTGCTCTGAATTTCAGCCTCTTGGGAGCTGGGTGGATCCGGTGGATTTAGAAGGGGGACATCAAACAAGGGCCAGTAAAACCAAGCATTATGGGGGCCTTGGTGCTCTCTGAGCTGGGTGGGTTTCTTGCTTTTTTTCTTGATCCGAGGGAGCGATGGGCCGAGAGTAGAAGATATATTCCCCCCCCCCCCGGTTCTGCAACAGCACCCATCAGAGGATCGGGGTGGGATGGATTACCTTGTATATGTCGCTTAAAGGGCTTTTACTAGGAAATTTCATGGCGTTCAGCTGCACGGCTGGGCCCGTGTCGGCCACTTCGTTCTCGCCCGTCCTGGGGGTGAGGAAAAGCATGAAGGGCTGAGTGGTGCGGAGAAGCTGGTTGTCGACCTGGGGGAAAACAGGAAGTGGATAGAGATATTCAGAGGTTTTCCAAGCTCTGGGCTCTATTATTATTAAAACAGATGCCCAAATCTATTAGCTGATCAATAGACAAGCAAGCTGAGGAAGCTTTCAGAAGAACAGGGCTGGAAGGGACCTGGGAGGTCTTCTAGTCCAACCCCTTGCTCAAGGAGGAGACCCTAGGCCTAGACCATTTCAATCAATCAATCAATCAATCAATCAATCAATCAATCAATCAATCAGAATAGAGCTGAAAGGGACCTTGGAGGTCTTCTAGTCCAACCCCCTTCTAGACCCTGGACTTTTTAAAAACCTCCAGAACCTTTTTTTTTCTTTCTTTCTTTCTCTTTCTTTCTTTTTCTCTTTTCTTTTTTTCTCTTTCTTTTCTTTTTCTTTCTCTTTTTCTTTCTTTCTTTCTTTCTTTTTCTCTTTCTTTCTTTCTTTCTCTCTTTCTCTCTCTCTTTCTTCCTTCCTTCCTTCTTTCCTTCCCTCCCTCCCCAGTGGTTAGAATGCAGGATTGCAGACTAATTTTGCCCACTGCCAGGAGTTCGATTCTCACCAGCTCAAGGTTGGCCCAGCCTTCCGTCCTTCCGAGGTCGGTAAAATGAGGACCCAGATTGTTGGGGACAAGACTGCTGACTCTGTCAACCGCTTAAGAGAGGGGCTGTGAGGCACCGTGAAGCGGCCTATAAGTCTTAAGACGGGCTGCTGATATTGCTGTGGTGCTTTCAATTACCTGCACATCCTGTATGCTCAGTTCCAGCACTTGGCTGGCTGACAGCTGGGTGAAATGGAGATTGATGCCGATGAAACTTGCAAAGACCAGCTCTTCGGGGGCCTTGTTAACCAAAGACAAGCCGATCCCTCCTTCCAATTTCAGCTGGACCTGCAAAGAGGGCAAAACACACACAGACAAAAGAGAGGTTGTTAGCTGGGAAGGAATTACAACCTCCGGGCCGGAGCCGTTCTCCCAGCTCTGCAAAACTCACTTCCAACTCTTGCTCCAGGTCTGGGTTTTTCAACTTCCACAAGTCTTGGTCCAACTCCTCCCCTTCGTACGAGAGACGGTCGTTTCTGCGCTGGTTGAAATCGGTGATCTAATATAATACGGGGAGCACAATTAGGGCTCTTCCAGGGTGCAAATCCTACGAAATCCACCAGTGTTGAGGTTATCTGTACCCAGCCTGGGTCTTGTTCTATGCAGTTGCAAGAGAGTATGTCTCTCTCTCTGTCTCTCTCTCTCTCTCTCTGTTTTTGCTTTTCTTAAAAATATGGAGGAGGTGGGGGAATTATTATTCTGGATTATTCTGTTTGAGGGGTCCTTGGTGCTCTCTGAGCTTAGTAGCTTTCTTGCAGAGATTTCATTATCCAAAGTAGGTCATCATCAACCCCAGTTGTGGTCGTTGTCCTCCTCCTCCTCCTCCTCCTCCTCCTCTCTGCAAACCCCCCTCCCTTCTATCACTGAGGAGGTTCCCTAGTTGGGTCATGAAACATCTGCAAGAAAACATCCAAACTCAGAGAGCACCAAGGACCCCACAGTCCTTCTCCTTCCCCCCCCCCTTCTAGCACTGATGACGTTACCTAACTAGGTCATAAAACATCTGCAAGAAAACATCCAAACTCAGAGAGCACCAAGGACCCCACAGTCCTCCTCCTCCTCCTCTCCCCTTCTAGCCCTGATGACGTTACCTAGTTTGGGTAATGAAACATCTGCCAGATCAGCCCAGAGTTCAGAGAGCACCAAGGCCTCTGAAGCTACAGATATTCTCCTTTATTGTTTATGGTTACAATTGCTTATGACCAGGTTTGGTTCAGATCAAAGTACAAACAGGCGCACAAACACACACACACACACACACACACACAACCATCACCTGCAGAACTCTCGTGGGACCGTCGGGGATCACCTGGACGGCCAGGGCTCCGGAACCAGGCCGCATCTTCTGGTTGATGAACTGCTGGTCCGGAGGGACGGGACTCAACTGTTCCAGGGAAGTGTCGGGTCCCAGGACAACTTCTGCTCCGTCACGGAGCCCGGCTCTGCCTCCTTTGGCCTAGAAGGACAAGAGGAGGTGACCACAGAGAACGGGGGGAGAGGAGTGTCTGTGGAGATGCTCCCTCCTCCAGGTCCTGGTTGTCCCAAAGGTGCTTTTTCAAGAAGCCACTGGACTTTCTTGTTTTTTCCTTTGAAGATGTTTCACTTCTCCTCCAAGAAGCTTCTTCAGCTCTGACCGGATGGTGGGGGAGTGGAAGGGTTTATACTCCTTGCAGACAGCCGGTCATTTGCATCCTTTTAGAGAGTCGTTGAGGCCGCTTGGGAGGCTTGCCTGTGTCCTCGGGGTCAGCTGAGTGGTGCAAATGGGTGTGGAGCCTTCTCCAAGTGGCCTCAACGACTCTCTAAAAGGAGGCAAATGACCGGCTCTGCCACAAACGGTCCTGTCCACCCCAAACCGTCACGGGGAAGGGATCCCCGCCTACCTGCACTGCGAGTCCGTGCATGCCGCACAGCAGTTTGCCGTCTCGAAAGCTCCACGTCTGGGTGGTGCTTCTCCGTCTGTCTGGCTTTCTCAGCATCAGAGGCTCGTATCTAGGACAGCAACACCAGCACCAGTCAGTCAGAACAGAGCGGGAAGGGGCCTCGGAGGTCTTCTAGTCCAACCCCCTGCTCGAGCAGAGACCATGGAAATTTCGGGCTCAAGTCGAGGACCACCTGCACGTGAGAATGTTTGGCCCCGAGGTGTTTTCCTAACTGAGCCTCTCAGGTGGAGAGGAGGTCCCGAGCTTTGCCCACCTGTTGTCCGTGACGGCCGCCAAGCCAGCGATGTCCAGGATCATGGAGGACTCTGCCGAGCGAGGTGGGGAGGGCTTGTTCGGGTGACGGGGGACAGCCGAGCCTTCATGGCACAGCATGCCGATCCCGGTCATCCTCCACAGCTGAGAGCGTTTCCCGGGTTCCTGCGGGGGGAAAAGGGGCAGTGAAAGCAAGGCTGTGGGGCAGCCTTTGGGGCATCGTCCTCCTCCCTCTTCCAAGGCCTTTTGAGCAGCATTATTGGGAAGGAAAAGCAGGAGAATCTCTGCAGCTCTGGGCTGAGCAGTCCTTGGCGCTTGCAGACGTTTCATGGCCCAACTAGGGAACATCATCAGTGCTAGAAGGGAGTGGGGTTTGCGGAGAGGAGGAGGAGGAGGATGACTGTGGGGGTCCTTAATGCTCTCTGAGCTTGGTGGTTTTCTTGCAGACGTCTCAGGACCCAACTAGGGGACCTAATCAGCAAGAGTGCATGTTCATTGAGTAAGTTCTCCTCCTCTTCCTCCCATTCCTTTCTAGCACTGATGAGGTTACCTAGTTGGGTCACGAAACGCCTGCAAGAAAACAACCCAGCTCAGAGAGCAGCAAGGACCCCACCGTCCTCCTCCTCCTCCTCCTCCTCCCTGAAATGCCCATCTCCCTTCTAGCGCTGATGAGGTTACCGAGTTGGGTCCTGAAACATCTTTGTACCTTTTTCTTCAAGATGACCCTCTGCGTCTTGGGAGAGACGTCCAGGACCAGCTCAGCACAGTCCACTTCCTTGTTTGTAGCAACGGGTCTTCCTGTCTCTTCCTGGACCCTGGAATTCCAAAGAAAATTGAGAAGGGAGGGTAGGAAGAGACTCACAAGAGACAAGAGACTCGACCAACCACAGTGAGAGATTTAGCTTTATCCAAACTCTGAGTGGAAAACATTAGGCTGGGCTGGACGTCGGGAATATTTGGGCGCAAGAACTTAGGAAGCAACCTGGAATTAAGGAGAAACTTCCTAACAGTGAGGACAATTGTGAGGTGGAACAGCTTTGCCTCCAGAAGTTGTGGGTGCTCCATCACTGGAGGCTTTCAAAACGAGACTGGACAGCCATTTTTCTGGAATGGTCTAGTCAGTGTCTCCTGCTTGAGCAGGGGGTTGGACTAGAAGACCTCCAAGGTCCCTTCCAACTCTATTCTGATTGATTGAAATGGTCTAGGGTCTCTTGCTTGAGCAGGGGGTTGGACTAGAAGACCTCCAAGGTCCCTTCCAGCTCTATTCTGACTGATTGATTGAAATGGTGTCTAGGACAGGGGTGAGGAACGATGGCCCTTTGATGACTCGTGGACTTCAACTCCCAGAATCCCTGAGCTAGCCTGGCTGGCTGAGGAATTCTGGGAGCTGAAGTCCACAAGCCATCGTTCCCCACCTCTGGTCTAGGGTCTCCTGCTCGAGCAAGGGGCTGGACTAGAAGACCTCCAAGCTCCCTTCTGATGCTGTTACTCTGTTCTGCTCAGTTCTGAGAAGAGGGACTTCATTCCAGCTAACTCTCTTGACTCTATGCCTAAAACCAAAAAACTCTCGACCGAAGAAGCTACTCAGATGAGTGACGGAAACATCTCCGCTTGTTTTAATAAACTTTGGTCCAGTTGCCATGAATAATAACAACAACAACAAACAATAACGATAACAATAACAGAGTTGGGAGGGACCTCGGAGGTCTTCTAGTCCAACCCCCTGCTCAGGCAGGCAGCCCTACAACCCCTGGTTTAGAGGCTCACCCGGAGAAAGTGTAAGAGGCCGCGATGTAGATGAAGTTCTCGTAATAGAGCTGCTTGCTTTCTTGGAAGTCGTTCATGCAGCAGGCGGCTTCGGAGGAGCCGGCCCCTTTGACGGTCAGGGCGACGTAGGGCGGGAGGGTGGGCTCGTCCCAGGCGTAGTCCAGGGAGGTGGAGGGCTTCACCTCGGTGCTGAGACGGGGCTCGGCCACCCCGTGTTGGGCGAAGACAACCGGGACCTGCGAGAGGGACACCCTTGGGGTTACGACTCGATCCAGGCAGAGGCGAAGCTCGACTGGGACTCTTGATCTAAACGGACCGAACACCGCGCAGGTAGTCCTCGATTTACAGCAGTTCGTTTAGTGACTGTTCAAAGTTACGACGTCGCTGAAAAAAGGGACTCTCACGAGTCAAGTCGCGTCCGAATTTTTGATCAGGTGACCAGGGGGAACGCTGCCACGGACGTTTTTAAGTGTGAAAAACGGTCGTACGTCGCTGTTTTTCGGAGCTGCTGTGACTTCGGTCACTAGATGAACTGCGGTTCAGTGGAGGGCGAGCCGCGTCCCTTCCGTTTTAAGAAGCTGCTCGACGCTTTTCACCTCCCAGCGAAGCGGTTTTTCTCCGCTTAGCAACTTGGAAGTTGGGTGGGCTTCAACTCCCAGCATTCCCCAGCCGGCACTGGCCGTAAGCGAACGGTCGTAAACCGAGGATTTATCTGTAATCCAAGCTCCGCTCGGCATCCTTCACCCTCTGCGTTGCATTCAAAGACTCGGTTGTTGCTTTCAGAAGCAGCCTTCCCCCCCCCCCCCCCCGCCCACTCCTGGAGTTTTTGTTTTTTTTTACCTTAGAAAAGTTGTCGATGCGGTACGGCGGGGGAAATTTGTCGGTGTCGCTGAACGAGACGCAGTACGTGGCCCTCTTCAAGGTGATCTCGACTTGGAGGAAGCAGCATCTGCCCAGGGTGTCCCTGGAGAACGTCAAAGACAAAGAAGGCCTGGTACCTTTTGACAACGTTCGCTTCGTCTCATTACAAACGCTCAGGTGTGAACCAATTTTTTTTATAAAAAAATCCACTGTGTAGTAACGCCTGCAGGGAGTCCTCGACTTACGACGTACTTACATTTAGGGGACGCAGGACCGTTTTCCACACTTAATAACGGTCGCAGCCTCCCCCTGGGTCAGGTGATCAAAACTCGGACGCTTGGCAACTGACTCATATTTATGACCGTTGCTGGGTCCCAAGGCCACGTGATCCCCTTTTGCGACCTTCTGAGAAGCAAAGTCAAGGGGGAAGGCGGGTTCGCTTAACGACCGGCTCACTAACTGAACAAATGGAGCGATTTGCCTAACAAATGTGGCAAGAAAGATTGTAAAATGGGGCAAAATCCACTGAACAAATGTCTTTGCTTAGCCACAGAGATTTTGGGCTCAACTGTGGTCGTAAGCCGAGGACTACCTATGTATAAAAAGGAAAACCCCACCCAACCTGTCACGGCCGCAACGTCCCAATCGAATCCGTCCTTTGATCGGTTCCGCCTCCACGTTAATCTGATTTCGGATGTTAAAATTTTAAAGGCAACTCCACGTAAACAAGAGGGACTCTTTAACGGGACAGCGAGGGCGGCACCCGGAGGCGACGACACACAAAAGGACTCACAACGGCCAATCTAAGACTCCTCTCCCACCTCATGTTGATGTGGAAGGAATTGTTCTTGTTGACCTCGAACCCTCCAGACCAAATGCAGCTGGGCACGTCCATCAGCCGGACGCAAAGCAACTGGTCGTAATCGTTCCGTGGCCAGTGGAAGACCACGCTCGATCCCGGGAGGGTGGAGATGTAGCCGTCGGGATTGGACGTTCCCTAACGAGACGGGGAAGAGAAAGACTCAGCTGGCACCGTTGGCTTGGAAGAATTCAGGAATAGGAGACACAAAGAGAGAGAGAGAGAGAGGATGGATATAGACAGACAGATGAGAGAAAGAGGAAGGAAGGAAGGAAGGAAGGAAGGAAGGAAGGAAAGAAGGAAGGAAGGAAGGAAGGAAAGAAGGAAGGGAGAGAGGTAAAGATGGAGAGAGAGAGGATATAGACAGACGACAGAGAGAAGAAAGAAAGAAAGAAAGAAAGAAAGAAAGAAAGAAAGAAAGAAAGAAAGAAAGAAAGAAAGAAAGAAAGAAAGAAAGAAAGAAAGGGATATAGATTACCTGTCCTCTGGCAAAGGCCCTCTGGGCGAAGGCCAGGGTGTGTGAGGATTTATTGTCCAGCAGGTAGCGAGGTGCAAAGGTCACCATGCAAGTGTCCATGTAGTGCCCTCTGCCCTTCTTAACGTCGATACCTGGTTAACACAGAGCCGGTCAGAAGAGGAGGGACTCAACTGTGGTGATAAGCTGTGGACCACCTGCATTCGTTTTTTATTTTCTTATTTCTTATCCCAAAGGCCTCTGAGCGGCAAACTATTAAAAAACACTGAAAGAAACTTTAAAAAAAATCGTGACCCTCCACCCCAAAATAACAATAACAACAACAACAACAATAATAATGTCCCATTCGTATTGCAAGGGATGGAGGAAAAGAGACCACGTGGTGAGAAAGACATACCGATATTATAAATAAGGCCCGGACGGTTTCCTTGTTGGATCACCTTGAGGGCTCGGACGCCGCTTCCTCCATCCAAGGAGAACCCCTGGCACCAGCCGGGCATCCCCTCGGGGTGGATGCCTCTCCCGACCCGCATGGTACAGCTGCACACACACACACACACACAAAAATCAGAATAAAACTAAGTTGCTAACTCTTGTGCGAGTCGAGAAGCCCAATGGTTAAACCTCAGAGAGACAAGTGTCCATGGATAGGCAGGGTCTACCTCAGTGTTTCTCAATCTCGGTGACTTTAGGCTGTGTGGACTTCAACTCCCAGAATCCCCCAGCCACCCATATCCTCCATTGTGGGCTGAGGAAGAAACAGCCCTGGAAAAAAAAGGGACTTAGGACCCTTTTTTCCCACACTTACGACCGACGCGGCGTCTCCCGTGGTCACGGGATCAGGATTCGGACCGCCTGGCCACCGACTCACCTTTAGGGTCCCGGGGTCAGGTGCTCGTCCCCTTTTGATAAGCCAAGTCAACGGGGAAAGCCCGTGTGACTGATTTAAGAACGAGTTGCGACACCTCACGAGCATCGCAAAATGAGGCAAAGCTTGCTGAACAAACGTCTTGCTTAGTAACATAAAAAATTCGGGCTCAACTGTGGTCGTAAGTTGAGGGAGGACTGCCTGTCATTTGTTTTGACAGCTGTGAGCCACTCAGAACAGCCGAGAGCTGGTGGCCCGCAAGCTTTAATCATGACGATAAAGGAGATTTTGAGAGGTGCTCAGCGGGAGAAAAAAAATCCAGCCGTTTCTTTCCGGGTCCACCTTGCTAAACGGAAGGAGACCCCCAGGAGACACCCCCCCATGCCCCCCAAAGAAAGCTTACAGATTTGGCTGTTCTTTGTCGGCGTAGCAGAAGAGGAGGGGGCTCAGGCTGCGGGCCAACTCGTGTTCTTCAAACTGGCCGGCCGCGTCGGTCTTAGCGTTGTCTTGCCGGAAAATCAACGGCAACCCTTTGGATGCAAGCAGGGGGAAAAAAAAAAAAGGGATTTAAAAACTCAACTGGCACTAGAAACAACCGATGGTTCCTTCGCGATTGCCTGCTCCATCCAGAGCCACAATAATATCCAAACAAAATTAGGTATGTCTGATTTAATGAAAAGGAGGACTAGGGGTGACGTAGTGGCAGCCTTGCAGTATTTGAGGGGCTGCCCCAAAGAAGAGGGGGGTCCATTTATTCTCCAAAGCACCGGAAGACAAGAAATAATGGATGGAAATTCAATCAAGGAGAGAAGCAAGCTGGAATTAAGGAGAAACTTCCTAACAGTGAGGACAATTAACTTGCCACTAGAAGTTGTGGGTGTTTCATGACTGGAGGTTTTTAAGAACCTGATATGTCTGATATGGTCTAGGGTCTCCTGCCTGAGCAGGGGGTTGGACTAGAAGACCTCCAAGGTCCCTCCCAACTCTGTCATTCTGTTAAAACAGTTTCCATGTTCTTTCCTGGAGGCAAAGAACATGTTTAGATACTACACAGTTCAGGGTTGTTTCCTTTTGTTAAAACCATTTTTTCCTCCAGTAAGAGAAAATGCAACGTAACCGGTAGGGCCATGTTTCCAGAACCAGCATCGATCGTCTTCCACAAAATTAAGATCTTTTTTGGGGGTGCTTTTTCTCCCCCCCCCCCGCCCTCGAAATTGAAAAACGGAAGTTGCCTGGAGCCTGGGAGCGGAGATTCACCTGTCTTGTTGATCAGCCAGTAAGGAGCCGAAATGAATATCTTCAAGGACCCTTTGGCTTGGCCCACGATCCGGATGGTGAGGTTCAGGAGACGCCGGTTGTTGTCGTACAGCCTCATCCGCACCACGTAATTTTGCGTCCCCGGCGGGATCAGAAGCTCCTTGCAGTGGGTGAAGTTTTCGAGGGAGATCCCTGGAAGCGAGCAGGAAGGAAATGAATGCTCTTTTTTGGGATTTCGAAGCAGCTGCGCCGTTCGCTCGCAGGGCGGTGAGGAGAGGCACACGACACAAGGTCTTAAATACGGGTAGTCTATGACTGCCATGGAGCCTGCCTATTACGGTCGGGATTCACGACGGTCGTAAAGCAAGTCGGCCTGCAGTCGACCTAATTTTACCACCTTTCTCACAGTTCAAGGGAACGGAAAGATCTGTTCGTCCATCATTTAATTTTGATTCATCATTTCATTCGGCCACTCGCCCTGCCTGTTTTGCAAATAATTCACTGATCTGGTGGTTTTATATTTCGATACATGTTTTCTATGTTGCATCTGTGATGGGCAGCCTCCATTAGGGTGGGTGGGCAAGGACTGGCTGTGGATGTAACTCACTTTTCAAAAAGATTTCTAAGACAAAGTTAGATTAAAAAAAAAAAAAAACGATTTTTAAGGCAAACTAGATATTTTGAAAAAATGGTTTCTAAGGTAAAGTTGTTGTTTTTTTAAAAAAAATGGTTCTTAAGGCAAAATTAGATATTTTGAAAAAATGATTAAAGCAGTTAAGATTTTTTTTTTAAAAAAAATGGTTCTTAAGGCAAAATTAGATATTTTGAAAAAAATGATTAAAGCAGTTAAATTTTTTTTTTTAAAAAAATGGTTCTTAAGGCAAAATTAGATATTTTGAAAAACCGATTCCTAAGGCAAAATTAGATTTTTTTAAAAAAACGATTCTTAAGGCAAAACTGGGTATTTTTTTAAAACGACTTTTGAAGCAAAACTAGATATATATATATATATATATATATGTAGGTCTTTGGTAATTCGGGTTTTCTCCCGTGTAAAATTGGAAGTGTCTTGGCGACGTTTCGACGAAGTCTCATTCGTCATCTTCAGGCTGGTGTCTCTTCGGCCTCGTGCTTCTAGAAGCAATGTGTGATCGCAGCTGTTTCTTCCTTTTAACTGAGACACCAGCCTGAAGATGACGAATGAGACTTCGTCGAAACGTCGCCAAGACACTTCCAATTTTACACGGGAGAAAACCCGAATTACCAAAGACCTACATACAAACACCCGTGAAAACCTCAGAAAACATATATATATATATATATATTTTTTTAAAAAGAAGATCCTTAAGGCAAAAATTAGATTTTGGGAGACCGCAGATTAACGGGACTGAATCGGTTTGCGGAACGGTGACCGTCAGCTGTCCGCCAGATTGGAACCGGCGAGCCGGAGGAGTTGGGGGGAAAAAAAAATGCATTTTGTCTCTTTACCCAGCTCGATGTTTTGGGAAGTGTCGGCGGTGTGCAGGACGGCTTCCTTCCTGGGTTTGAGGGTCCCGTTGATCGGCACGCCCTTGACGTAGAACTCCAGTTCGCAAGGGAGCAGGTTACACAAGACCACGGTGGGCAGGAGATACACGGTGTGTCCCGGCTGCCTGAAAATCTGCTTGGCGCTGTCGGAGAAGATGCTGGAAGGCATGTAGTCCGGGTAGTTTTCTTTCTTTATAGCCACGCAAAACCTGCGGGAGGAAGAGGGCGGCGGACGAGGTGAAGAGCGAGAAATTCCTGCCTCTTCGGAGGCTCTTAGGAACGCTCCACGTCAAATAGAGGTATTTCCTCGAGTTACGGTCGCAATGGGGCCCAAAATTGGTGTTGCTAAGGGGAAAAGATCTGTTAAGTGAGTTTTGCCCCCCTTTTTAGCTTCTCGCTGTGCAAAAAAGTATTTTTCCTCGTTCTTCCTCTGTGGAGCTTGACCTCCACTCCCACCTCACTCGTTCTTCCCCCTTGTGTCGGCAGGGACACAAAAGCCAAAGACACACACACACACACACAAACACACCCGTCCCCTGAGTCAGTTTCTTTGCATCTGAGCGTCCGTGGCAGGAGAGGAGGGCGAGGGGGGGGGGCTCACCTGAAGAACCGGCTGTTGTCCAGCTCCATGGAGTGACACTCCCGCTTGCTGCTGCTGACCTCCGAAGCCTTCTGGACGTTGGTCCAGTGGATGGGAGACTTGCAGAAGAAGACGCTGGTGCCCTTGGGCCGGGCCTGGAGGCGCCAGGAGGTCAGGTGCAGGGGGACGGCAAAGGAGTCGCCGGGCATCACCGCCGGGAGCACCACAGGTTCTGCAGCAAGGTGGAAAGAGCAGGGTTATCTTGGGTTGGGTCCCGGGCGCTCTCTGGGCTGGGTGGTTTCCTTGCAGACGTTTCAGGACCCAACTAGGCAACGTCATCAGTGCTAAAAGGGAATGGGGTTTGTGGGGAGGAGGAGGACTGTGAGGTTCTTGGTGCTCTCTGAGGTTGCTTGTTTTCTTGCAGACGTTTCAGGACCCAGCTAGGCAACTTCATCAGTGCTAGAAGGGGGGGGGGGTTGCAGACAGGAGGAGGAGGAGGACTGTGGGGTCCTTGGTGCTCTCTGAGCTGGGCTGTTTTCTTGCAGACATTTCATGACCACAACTAGGCAACATCATCAGGGCTAGAAGGGAGTGGGGATTGTGGAGAGGAGGAGGAGGAGGAGGAGGAGGAGGAGGAGGAGGAGGAGCAGCAGCAGCAGCAGGAGGAGGAGGAAGTACTGTGGGATCCTTGGGCTCTGTGGGCTTGTTTTCTTGTAGACATTTCATGACCCAACTAGGGAACATCATCACTGCTAGAATCAGTAATAAATATGATTAATGATGATTCATAATAATGACTAATAATTAATCAGTGGAACGGCTTTGCCTCCAGAAGTGGTGGCTACTCCATCCCTGGAGGTTTTTAAGAAGAGGCTGGATATCCTCTTGTCTGGAACGGTCTGGGGTCTCCTGCCTGAGCAGGGGGTTGGACTAGAAGACCTCCGAGGTCCCTGCCAGCTCTTATTCGGATTCGAAAAGAGTTTTGTTTCGTCACTTCGGCAACTCTGAAGCACTTACTGTCCGGGGCTGAAGGACTGTCCAGCCTCAGCTCCATTGGCATCTCAAGTTTGTTTTTCACAATCAAGGCGGAACGGACCGTTATCACTTTCCGGGCACTGCCCTCCATGGTCACCGCAAAGACCACTCGAACGGGAGGCAGGGAAGAGAACTGTAAAAAAACACCACACAAATATATATTTTAAAGAAAGAAAGAAAGAAAGAAATGGAATCGATTTACAGATAGGGTGGAGACCAATGCACACAAATTCCACAACTACTTGCACAGACGTTTAGGGGCCAATGATTTCCCGGTCTGTTAAACGAGCAAATGTTTGGGCCTGAAGGTCAATTAAACACAGGTAGTCCTTGACCTATGACCACAATTGAGCCTAGAACTTACAAATTTGTGAAGTGAATTTTGCCCTGTTTTACGACTTTAAATCCATTGAACTGATTTATTGCTCCTTATGGCCAGCACAACACTTTGCGCCTGCTAGGAATTAGACTGGAAGTTGGTCTCCGCTTGTGACTACGTAGGGATTCTAGGCTGGTCCCTCTTTTGACTCCGCCCCCAGGTTCTGCCACTCCTTCTCCTACATCTTGGTTTGTTACAGCCATTGTGGTTCAAACAAACCGTGAGTCGGACTACAATCCAACACGGCTAACAGGAAATTGAAGGAGGGAGGGTGGGAGGAGAGGAATTTCAACTTACATAAACCTGTGGATGGATGATGTTGGTTCTACTAATCGGGCTGCCAACCTACGTGAAGAAAGAGCAAGTTAACGTTAGACGCTGGCACCTGTGCACACAACATATACACACCACAAAACGACCACTTGGGGAACCTGACAGTTTGCTCATGGGGCACAATCTTTCTCCGAAAAAAAGCAGGTGCTCGGGGTGTGCATTATTTAGCCACTATCTCAAGGGATAGTCCAGATTCCCCTCTCCCCCCCCCCCACACACACACAAGAAAACTGAATTCTTGAAAAAGTAGATGGCAAAAATGACAGAAGTTGCTAAGATGGCAAGATTGAACGTATTTGATTATACATTCATGGTGACTGGAAACTGGACTTTTTGCACAAGGCAGACAAAAAAAATGAAATTATGATACGTGGGCTTGACGATTGGAAAAAAAAACAGTAAGCAACACATACAAAAATACGTATGTTGTAACGTTTGGGTTTTAACGTTCCAGAATAACAGAACTGGAAGGGATCGTGGAGGTCTTCTAGTCCAACCCCGCCTCCGGTTTCAGAGTCAGGCTGTTATGTTTTATATTAAAGAGTTTTGTGTTTAGTGCTAAACATAAACCGCTTTCCTGAAAAGAATAAAATACTCAAGGCTGGACTCACCGTTGAGGAAGAATTGCTTTTATCGGGAGCCGCGTACCGGAAAAATATTCCCACTTTGTCAACGGACACAGGACTGACGGCCTCCCAGCCGTTGACTCTCACTTGCAGCTGGTGAATTCTCAGGTCGTGGGTATGCCTGGGTGGGGTGGGTGGGTGGGTTAAAAATAAATCAATTTACGTTAAGACCCACGAAATGGTATTTATGAGAGAGACAGGCCCAAATCGACATCCCAAATGAGGAAAATGAAATTATTACATCTTTTCTACATCGTAACACCAAATAAAATGTCGAATAAAGTACAAAACGCGTTAACAAAGTGATGTTTAATAAGAGAACAGCTAGTTTTTCCTTTCCCTCCTGCCCTACCTGTGCCTCAGTTTCCCCTTGGCTTCGAAGGCGAAGGGGACCTCTTCCCCCGCGAGGACTTCCCGCCACTCGCTGACTTTGTGGGCTTCGTCCAGAAAGGTCTCCTTTTCTTCTGGCAGGACCGGGGGGCTCCCGCTGTGCAGGAGGGCCGCGCTGGAAAGCGAGAATCGAGACGGTGAGTTCGAGTCCTGCCTTCGCGAGGAAAGCCAGCTGGGTGACCCTTCGGCCGGTTAACTCTCTCTTATCTCAGGGTTGCTTCACAGGGGGGAAAAACAGGAGGAGGAGGAGGAGGAGGACAGTGTGTTGAATATATTCGCTGTCTTGAGTAATTCAAGGGGGTTGGACTAGATGACCTCCAAGGTCCCTTCCAATTTTATTATTATTATTATTGTTCATAAAATGAATACAGGCAGTCCTTGACTTAAAACGGTTCTCTTAGTGACCGTTCAAAGTTACAACACACTGAAAAAAAAAGTGATTTGAGGACCCCCCCACCCCTGCTTTCTTACCGAGTTGGGGTGGTGGTCATGGTGGCAAACCAGAGGGTGCAACCGGTGTGGTTCCGCAGAGCGAAGGGCACAAAGGGCTGCCTCCGCTTAGGCGCCTTCATCTCAGCTGCGGAAGACAGGAAGGAAAGAAGGAAGGAAGGAAGAGCGAGTGAGGCCAGGAAGCGCTGGCCTAACTTACAAGGCTCAGCCCCTTTCGCCTGGGCCAGGAATGTCTTCCCCATAAGAGGGGGGGGGGTCTTTTTCCCTTTGTGGGACAAGCAGACCCCTTCCCAAGTCTCAATGGCTTGGGCTAGTGTGCCCCCTAAAAGCCCACCCAGATATTGGGGAGGGAAGGGAAGGAGGAAGAGGGAAGGAGAAGGAGAAGGAGAAGGAGAAGGAGAAGGAGAAGGAGAAAGGAAAGGAAAGGAAAGGAAAGGAAAGGAAAGGAAAGGAAGAAGGAAGGGAAGGAGAAGGAGAAGGAGAAGGAGAAGGAGAAGGAGAAGGAAAGGAAAGAAGGAAGGAAGGAAGGGAAGGGCAGGAGGAAGAGAGAAGGGAAGGGCGAAGAGGGAAGGGAAGGGGAAAGGAAAGGAAAGGAAGAAGGGAAGGAAAGGAAAGGAAAGAGAAAGGAAGGGAGGCATAAAACACAAACCCAAAACAGCATGCCGAAAGCCAGGTGCTACACCTAAAGCTTTCTGAAATAGCCAATGTAATCAAGAATATATATATTTTTTAAATTGGAACGCCATTTTTTTTGTTGTTAATATCTGTCAGAAAAAAAAACGAGGCCTCAAAGCCAGGAAAAGAGGAAAGTGCCTGGAGTCTGCAAATACGGTACCTCTAGCATACATCTGGTGCTCTAGGTTAGTCAGACTGGCTGTGCTCCTAGTTCTAAGGTAGGCAAGAGGGAGGCCTAGCAGACAGGAAAGACAAGGTTAGCGAGAAAAGGGCAGAGAGATCGCGGGTCGAGAGGGGGAAAGGCGAGAAGCCGGCGGCCCGCCCGAGTCCGACGCAGGGGGCTTCGGCACCAAATCAACGCCAGGCCTGGCTTAAGGACCCCGAGAGACACCGGAAGCCGAACAGCAGCCATTTTTTATGGAGGCTGAGCTGCGACCTTGAAACAGCAAAGCCCAGAGGAAGGCCGGGCAGACACAGGGGGGTCCTGGGCACCGGAAACCGTAGCTTAGAAAAGCTCCAGAGAGACGTTAAATGGCAAATTGGTGTCTGAAGAAGCAGCAGAGGGAGAGGAGACGAGATTCAAGCCGGGCTGCCTCGTGGGGAGCCCTCGGGGAGGGATTCGGCTGAGGGGGGGGGGGCGAAACGGCGTCTGTAGAGAGGAGGAGGGGTCCTAAGCATGGTGGTTAAGGTTGCGACACCCATGCTGTGCAGGCATCAGGGCAAGGGGGGGGGGGAGGCACTTCATACCTTGCCTGAAGGAAGGGGGATCCACCGAGGAGCCGGCCCACTCTTCGGACTCAAGCTCCGTGGCTTCTTTCTCCTGGCTGCAGTAATCGGCCATCCAGGACTGCTTGGTGCTGGCATATTGCTCTAGGGAGGGAGACAAAAGGCCATGGAGGGAGGGATGAAGGAGGGAGGGAGGGAGAAGGAAGAGGTAGGAAGGAAGGAAGGAAGGAAGGAAGGAAGGGAGAGGGAGAAAGAAAGAAGGAAGGAAGAGGGAGGAAAGGAAGGAAGGAGAAAAGAAAGAAAGGAAGAAAAAAGGAGGCAAGGAAGGGGAGGGAGGGAGGAAAGGAAGGAAGGAGGAAAGAAAGGAAGAGGGAGAGAGAAAGAAGGAAGGAAGGAAAGGAGGGAGAAAGAAAGAAAGAAAGAAGGAAGGAAGGAAGGAAAAAGGGAAGGGAGGGAGAGATGAAGGGCAAAGAAATTTGTTCATTATTCTTATCTTGAAATAAAACAAAATGAAGCAAGGTAAGAAAGAAAAAGGAAGGAAGGAAGGAAGGAGGAAAGAAAGGAGGAGGGAGGAAAGGAAGGAAGGAGAAAAGAAAGGGAGGGAGGGAGGAAAGGAAGGAAGGAGAAAAGGGAGGGAGGGAGGAAGGAAAGGAAGGAAGGAGGCAAGAAAGGAAGGAAGGGAGGGAAGAGAGGGAAGGGCCCCCGCCCCACAGCTGGGAGAGCCGCTCTAGGCCCTTCTCCCGGCCGCACCAGGAAAGGGGGCTTCCCGCCAACCCCCTACCAAGGAGCCTGGAGGTGACGTTGACGTCCAGGCGGTGCCTCGCCTTCACTTCCAGCTTCAGCCGGGACGGGTGGAGGCGGCTGGCCGGCTGGCGCTGCCAAAAGACGGAGCAGGGCCAAGGCTCCACGAACGGTTCCCAGCCTCGGAGAAAAAAAACAGAAATAGAGGCCTTTTACGGCGCTGCCATTCTACCCTATGGATGACCTGGGGCCAGCCACTTTCTCTCAGCCCTAGGAAGGAGGCAACGGCAAACGAATTCCCCCCCAAAAAACCCCTAGAAAAGGGCAGGGACTTAACCGGGCGGTCTCCAAGAATCGGATGGAAGGGAAGAAAACAACAACAACAAAAAGATATTTCGGTCGCTAAACGAAGCCGGGGACTAGCTGCAGTGGCGGCAGACACTGACCGGAGAGTTCGCGGTTGTAATAGTCGCCGGAGAGCGTAAAATGGGCATAGCCTTCCGGGCTGGCTCTCAAGTGCTGAAGGAAATTCAAACCTGTCGGGAAAGAACCATTAGTCAGTTCCGAAACTTTGAAAACTCTACGAAAGAAAATAGAAAATAAATGCTAATCATGATTCCATATTTTCTTTCTTTTATGTTTCTATGACTTTAAGCTTGTGGCTATTCATTTTTAGGAATTGACCTCCTCAACAGACATAGAAATGGATGGAAACTCATCAAGGAGAGCAGCAACCTGGAATTAAAGAGAAACTTCCTGACAGCGAGGACAATCAACCAGGGGAACTGCTTGCCACCAGAACTGGTGGGTGCTCCATCACTTGGGAGGTTTTCAAGAAGAGACTGTCTGAAAGGGTATAGTTTTTCCTGCCCGAGCAGGGGGTTGGACTAGAAGACCTCCGAGGTCCCTTCCGACTCTCTTATTCTGTATTCTGCACTCTAAAGGCTTACGGGAAAAGGTCAGCTCAGCCAGAGGAACGTCACAGTCCATGCAGTCGTCGATAAAACAAATGCAGATGCTTTCGGCTTTGACTTCCACTCCGGAGATGAGTCGGAGAGCCCTGGAGTTCTGCCCGTCGGGACTGCTGGAATCGAACCCGGAGCGTTTCAAAGGCTCGGCGTTCTTGAACAGCCAACTGGCCGCTTTCTTCAGCTGACCTGACCCCACCAAGCGGGAGACGGAGAGAGAGAGAGACGGAATCATTGTGGCGTTGTCAGTTGGCTTATTTCACATACACGGGGGGGGGGGGGGTGTCCTCGACTTAACGACCACAACGGGCCCCAACATTTCTGTTGTTCAGTCAGACATTTGCTTGGCCTCATTTTGCAAACATTCCTTGCCAGGGTTATTAAGTGAATCACCGCGGTCGATAAGTCAGTAACCCGGCTGTTAAGCGAATCTGGTCGCAAAAGGGGGTCACGTGACCTCAAGACACCGCAACTGCCCTAAGTCCATGCCAGTTTCCAAGCCGCTGAATTTCGATCGCGTGACGGTGGGGGACGCTGCAGAGGTGGCGGCCAACGTGAAAAACGGTCATCCGTCACTTTTTTCAGTGCCCTGGCCACTTTGAAGGGTATTCTGCTCGCAAATGATTGTGCGTTCTTATAATATAAAAATAAAAACCCTGCAAAAATTACACACACCTTGACAATCCAGCAGAGCCTTGCGACAGTCATCCAGGCTGAATCCCAGTTCCTGCAGGCGGGCCAGCTGCACCTCTGGAAGGAAACGTGGATCACAAATTCAAGAGTTTGTTCAGTGTTGAGGCTCCAACGTGTAGTAAGTAGCAGCACGTAGCGGGGTGCGGAGGCAGGGAAGTCAACCCCAATTTGAAAATTGTGTTCCTACCCAGAACCGGATCCAGCAGCCGCTTAGCGGTCTCCGTTCGTTCTGCGGTGGTTCCCGAGACCTCATTTACGCAAGAGGAGCCGGAAGGAGCCGAAGAGTCTACGGCAGGAGGAGGGCTGGGTAGCCCCCCGCTGGTCTGCTTAGAAATGGACTTGGCGATCGCCAGGAAGAGCTGGACGTCGTTGTACGAGAGTCGAATGTCCAGGGTTTGCAACTGGATCTGCAGCCATGAGAAAAAAAGACCTGTTTGAGCATCGAGGGGACGGCCAGAAGTTCTGCCAAGGCAGATATTGTCTTCCCCCAAATTGGAGTATGAAAAGGGAGTATGAAAATTGGAGTATGAAAAGGGAGTATGAAAATTGGAGTATGAAAATTGGAGTACGAAAAGGGAGTATGAAAATTGGAGTACAAAAAGGGAGTACGAAAATTGGAGTACGAAAAGGGAGTATGAAAATTGGAGTATAAAAATTGGAGTATGAAAAGGGAGTATGAAAATTGGAGTATGAAAAGGGAGTATGAAAATTGGAGTATGAAAATTGGAGTACGAAAAGGGAGTATAAAAAGGGAGTACGAAAATTGGAGTATAAAAATTGGAGTATGAAAAGGGAGTACGAAAATTGGAGTATAAAAATTGGAGTATGAAAATTGGAGTATGAAAATTGGAGTATAAAAATGGAGTACGAAAATTGGAGTAGGAAAATTGGAGTAGGAAAAGGGATATTCTGTGTGCGCTGGAAACCTCTGGAGTTTGAGATAACAACCTTATTCCAAGTGGGAAACACTTTTGAGGAGGGGGGGGGAGAGAACCGTACCTCTAGAAGGGGAGGGAAGTCTCCCCCATTGAAAGCATCCAACAGACCCGATCCGTTTGGATAGGAAGAGTTCCCCACGAGTTCAACCTGGATCAGGGCTGGATCGAGGATGGAGAGGGCCGTCTCCTGCTCGTTGCCCAGCCGGCAGGAGAAAACCTGGAGGAGCAGAATTCGTTCTGTAGGGTAGACCCTGGGAGGCTGCCTTACCTGAAGGAGGACTGGGAGGAGGAGGAGGAGGAGGCAACTCGGAAACCCTGTGTGTGTGTGTGTTTGTGTGTGTGTGTGTGTATTTGCATAATAATAATAATTTTTTTGGTCATGTTTATGCAGTGTATATTGGAGGTGGTTTCCCTTTGAGAGCTGTATGCAAGGAAATCTCATTTTGATTTATTCTGATTAGTGTACATTTCAAGTGACAATAAAGTTATCCTATCCTATATTCTATTCTATTCTATTCTATTTCTACTCTACTCTATTCTAATTCTATCCTACTCTATAATTCTACTCTTTACTCTACTCTATTCTATTCTATACTCTACTCTAATTCTACACTACTCTACTCTATCTAATTCTACTCTACTTCTACTCTACTCTATTCTATTGTTCTGTTCTATTCTATTCTACTCTAATTCTACTCTACTCTACTCTATTCTACTCTATAATTCTACTCCACTTTACTCTACTATACTCTATTCTAATTCTATTCTACTCTATAATTCTACTCCACTACTCTACTATACTCTATTCTAATTCTACTCTACTCTATAATTCTACTCCACTACTCTACTCTACTCTATTCTAATTCTATTCTACTCTACTCTACTCTAATTCTACACTACTCTACTCTATTCTAATTCTACTCTAATTCTACTCTACTCTACTCCTCTACTCTATTCTATTCTAATTCTATTCTACTCTACTCTACTCTAATTCTACACTACTCTACTCTATTCTAATTCTACTCTAATTCTACTCTACTCTACTCCTCTACTCTACTCTATTCTAATTCTATCCTACTCTATAATTCTACTCCACTTTACTCTACTCTACTCTACTCTTCAACACGTGTGGGTGTTGCAACCCACCGGCAACCCAGGGCCCTTACCTCGATGCCCGAGAGGCTCCCGGAGAAAGGATGGTCCACCAGCTTGGGCTTGTAGGTGAGGACGGTCGTCCCCTTCAGAATCACCGCGTTGGTGTCCGTGCAAGTCATGTCTTCCACCACCACGAACTCCGTATCTGAAGGGCAACTGAATTACTGGAGGGTTCACCGGGAAGAGCTGG
The DNA here is from genome assembly GCA_023970755.1 of Azemiops feae. Taxonomy (NCBI): domain Eukaryota; kingdom Metazoa; phylum Chordata; class Lepidosauria; order Squamata; family Viperidae; genus Azemiops; species Azemiops feae. The sequence goes on along the minus strand of JALGBA010001535.1, from coordinate 5,234 downwards.
CCTCCCTCCTGATCAGGCCCTCCTGCCTTTGCAGGTCTTCCTTTCCACGGAACGCATTCAATAGAGGAAGTCCTGGACTTAACGGCCGCTCGTTGAGCGACTGAAGTTCCCGCAGAAATCTCTTCTTACCGGTCACATTGATCTTGACCTCCAGCTGTTTCTCGGTGGAGATCTGGAGAGAAGAACGCTTGGTGACTATGCCGCACTTGACCGCTTTGGGAATGACCGCCGTGTCGCCGCCGAGGCTGCGTTGGCGAGAGGGAGGGGGGTTGGATGGCCTTTTGGGGTCGCTGGGGGTCTGAAGGAAGTCGTGGACCAGGACCAGCCAGTCGAAGATGAGAAAGACGCGGAGGTTGTTCAGGACGACCGTGAAGGAGGAGGAATCCTTGGTAGATCTAAAAGGGAGAAAGGAAGACATTGGTTGATCCCAACGGTCTTGCTTGAAGACTGGCCAGTTTCTTAACCCAACGGTAACAAACTCCTTCCTTCCTTTCTTTCCTTCCTTCCCTCCCTTCCTTCCTCTCTCCCTCCCTCCCCTTCTCTTTCATTTCTCCTTCTCCTTCCTTCCCTCCCTCCCTCCCTCCTTCCTCCCTCTTCATTAAAGATGGTCAGTACTTTAAGCCACAGTGAAACTTTTCCAGCCGAAACGTCAAATGTTGATTGTATTTAAATAAGATTTCTACCACACGGTGTTTCTAGATTTCAAGGGCCGAAGAGCTGGAATCCAGAGTGAGTTGTGGGCTCCCTCTTCCCTGTATGCCTCTCAGAATAACCAGAACTGGAAGGGGCCTTGGAGGTCTTCTAGTCCAGCCCCCTGCTGAGGCAGGAGACCCGCCTTGACCATTCCGGACAAAGGGCCGTCCAGTCTCTTCTTAAAAACTACCAGCGTTGGAGCAGCCACAACATCTGGAGGCAAATCGTTCAACCGATTTAATTGTTCTCACTTTTAACGAACTGTCCGAATTGTTCACAAGAGCACGGAGGGCCCTTCCAACTCCAGGCTCCTGGGCTCTGCTGGGGCCTTCTGGGAAAAAAAGTGACGCCAGGCTTCGTTTACCTGTAATGCAGTTCAATCTGGATGGCTCCTTGAGAACTGCTGTTTTTCGAAGGCTGGAAAATGCAGCTGAAGACGTTGGGCGTGGCGGAAGGAGGCCTCAGCCCAGCGTATCGCGTGTCAAACGCCATCATGGAATGGGAGACGAGGTTGATGGATCTGGTTTGATTGGAGAAACTCTCAAAGAGCAGCTTTGATTTTTTAAAGTCAAACCTGAACAAATTGGAAGGAGAGAGAGGGAGGGAGGGAGGGAGGGAGGGAGGGAGAGAGAGAGAGAGAGAGAGAGAGAGAGAGAGAGAGAGAGAGAGAGAGAGAGAGAGAGAGAGAGAGAGACTTTTTCTCAGTCACTATCTTGATTAACCTGATTAATGATGCTTTTAACCATTTTAATAATTATTATCTTGATTAAGGGACGGTACCTGGCCAGTGAGCCTTGCTTGGCCTGGGGGCTGGTCAGTTCCAGACTCACGTTGACCATGTCAATGAGCAAGGACAGGCTGGTGTAGACCTCGCCACTCAGCACCGTCTGAAGGACAGAAAAAACGCTCAACCGTGACGTAAAACTTTGGCACGGATATTTACCGGCTTTGCCGAATTCCAGATTGGGAACAGTCCCAACCCCAAAGTGCAGCTGACCTATTAGGCACCCCTCAAGTTTTCTTTTATAGGTTTTATACGAGGGAGGGAGGGAGTAGGCAGAAGGGGAAGGAGGGAGAGAAGGAAAAGGGAGAGGGAGGGAGAGGAGGAAGGAGAGAAGGCAGAAGGCAAAGGAGGGAGGGAGAGAAGGAAGAAGGAAAGGGGAGAGAGAGGAAGGTGGGAGAGAAGGTAGACGAGAAGGGGAAGGAGGGAGAGAAGAAGAAAAGGGGAGAGGGAGGGAGAAAAGGGGAGAGGGAGGGAGAGAAGGAAGGAGAAAAGAGAGAAAAGAAGGAAATAAATGAAGAACTAGCACAGGGACAGGCTACTTCCTTTCACCGGGGATGACGGGGGGGCTGAACTTTAAAAAAAAAAATATGGGATTTTTTTTTAAAAGGTCTCCATGGAATAACGATGACCTATTACCAGCAGGTGACACAACAAACACCCATCTCACGTGTATCCTGGGGTCCTGCAGGTCGTAGGGCCGTATGAACTCTTCCACCGGCTCCCCCAGATTGTCCTCCAGGAGGCCTCGAATCAGCTTGTATTTGCTCAGGTCCAGGGAACAGTGGACCGAAGAGACAATGCCGTGGATGCAGATATCCGGCGCGGCGTGGCTGATCTCCCTGCAGGAGGAAAGCAGACCGGCCATCATCGGACAACCCAAGGGAACCACAGGCAGTCCTCGACTTACGACCGCAATGGAGCCCGGACATTTCTGCTGCTGAGCAGAGATTCGATTCGATTCGATTCGATTCGATTCGATTTTCTATTCTATTCTATTCTATTCTATTCTATTCTATTCTATTCTATTCTATTCTATTCTATTCTATTCTATTCTCTATATTCCACTCATTCCATATTTTCTATTCTATTCTATTCTATTCTATTCTATTCTATTCTATTCTATTTCTATTCTATTCTATTCTATTCTATTCTATTCTATTCTATTCTATTCTATTCTATTCTATTCTATTCTATTCTATTCTATTCTAAATTATATTCTATTCCTATTTTCTATTCTATTCTGTAATTCTATTCCATTCCATTCCACTCCACTCCACTTTCATATTCCATTCCGGAATTGCCCCCAAACCGCAACCCGGAAGCAGACCAGAGACCCCGTGAAAGGCCCCCAGGCCCAAACTCACCTGTCCAAGTTCCTCTCCACTTGCAATTTCAGCCGAAAGGGCTCCGTTAAGAGGCTGCCTCCCGTCTGCCTGATGACGAAAGACGGGAAGGTCAAATCCACCGAAGCGTCTTTCACGGGCTGGGAATATTCGCGGGAGCACCTTTCGGCCGCGAAGATGTCCATGTCCTGCAGGTCGACCGTGATGCAGTCCAGGAGGCAGGCGTGTCCCTCTGCGAAAGAGCAGCCTCGCAGGGTTAATTTTTCTCGGCAGAAAAGAGCTCAGAATTACAGGAAGACATCCCGATATGACCAGGTCGTATTCTACTGGATACGAATCATCAAGAGGAACCTATTTTATACCTGTAACCATTTTATACTTTTATACAGGTATAAAAATATAACAGAGAGAGGACCCAAGGATCCCACAGTCCGCCTCTTCTTGTCCACAAACCCTCCTCCCTTCTAGCACTGATGATGTTACCTAGCTGGGTCATGGAACGTCTGCAAGAAAACAACCAAGCTCAGAGAGCACCAAGGACGCCACAGAGAGGACTATCTGTATTCATTATTAACAGGACCCACCCAGAATTCATCCAACAGAGAGGAGAGGGAACGAGAGTCTCTGGAGTAGCAGCCCCCTCACTTACCAGGATTATCCGCCGAGGACAAAGGAGAGGGTGGGGTCTGCTTTGCCCCAATTTCTGGGGTGTGCTCATTTTTCTGACTGCTGAGAATTGGCACGGAAGATGACTCTTTTGTGTGCAAACCTTCAGAGAAATGGGGTGCCTTCTCGCCCCTCGGAGTTTTCTTCGTGTTATGCTTTGGGGTCCCCAGCGGTGAGGAAAACAGAACAGGATCCTAATTAAAAGGGACTGTATAAATCAGCAATTTTGTTTTTCAAAATTAAGTCTTCACAGCAAGGCCGTTCTGCCGTCCTATCCCAGTCCACCCGAATCAATAAATCCACAAAGTATTTCCATTTGTTTTAAGGGTCAGCGACTCTGAACGGCACCTAAATGATGGCAGAATAGAATTATGCTCAAGAGAAGAAGCATTTGCTTCCGAATTGGGTTTCTTTGAACGGGAACCTTTTCCAATTCACAACTCATCTCACGAAAATTCTACTTCGAAATCAAGAAAGACACGGGCGGCCGAACAGCATGCATTTGGAATTTAAACTTTTCTATTTATCATTTGGAAAATACATTCTGCACAGCACACGGACACAGCAAACCAAACTCTAAAACTAGCTTTTCTTTTCTTTTTTTTTGAATTCTGCAGCTTTTTGGAATTCTAAATTTGGTAGGAATTTTAACTTCTAAATTCCAAACATTCTGTTTGTGGAATTCTAAAAATGTGACTCGAGAAACGGCAGCCCCAAGGGACGTTGCTTTTAGACGCTTGCCCGTTTCGGAAGCAACTCGAGACAGCCGCAGAATTCCCCGCAAAGTACTCAGTTCAAACGACGAGAGCCCCTGGGCCCAGACAGATCTGTGAAATACCTCCCATAAAACAGGATCCCTGCAGACTTTGCCTTGCAAAATCGAATCCTCCAAAGAGAAGAAGGCAAAAACGGGGGAAAGTTACAGGGACGTCGTTTTTAGGCTTTTCCAAAACAGGCCCGAAGCTTTCGAGAAACGAAAGCAGCCCCAACTGCGGGAGGCTCACCTTGTCTTTGAGCGAGAAGGTAGCGGAATTGCTCGCCACGAGGAAGCGGTTCTTGATTTTTAGCTTTCCCAGATTGGCTACGATGAGGTGGCTGGATCTGGAGCTTTCGGGAATAAGGAGCACAGGAGCTCCCGCTTCGATGTCCAGAAGGATCCGGGCTGCTTGCTGGGCCTGGTCTGTCACCTGGAGGAAGGGCAGGTTTTAAGAAGAAGGCTCTGTAAGGTCAAGGGTGACTCTCAACGCTATCTCACGGAGAGACGTCGACGGAGATTCTGCCATCCAGGCTGTGGTTGTCCCAAGGGTGCTTTTCCTTCCTTCCTTCCCTTTTTCCCCTTCCTTCCTATCTTCCTTCCTTCCCTTTTCCCACTTCCTTCCTTCCTTATCTTCCTTCCTTCCCTTTTTCAGCTTCCTTCCTTCCTTCTCTTCCTTCCCTTTTTCTCCTTCTTCTCCCTTCCTTCCTTCCTTCTTTCATCTTCCTTCCTTCCTTCCCTTTTTCCCTCCTTCCTTTTCCCCTTCCTTCCTACCTTATCTTCCTTCCTTCCCTTTTCCCACTTCCTTCCTTCCTTATCTTCCTTCCTTCCCTTTTTCAGCTTCCTTCCTTCCTTCTCTTCCTTCCCTTTTTCTCCTTCTTCTCCCTTCCTTCCTTCCTTCCCTTTTCCCCCTTCCTTCCTATCTTTCTTCCCTTTTCCCACTTCCTTCTTTCCTTATCTTCCTTCCTTCCCTTTTTCAGCTTCCTTCCTTCCT
>JALGBA010001534.1:0-84456 GCA_023970755.1 Azemiops feae | reverse complement strand
TACGGAATGGGATGGAAGGACAGGCAGTGAATGGAAGGATAGGTACTCTACGGAATGGGATGGAAGGATAGGCACTGAATGGAAGGATAGGTACTCTATGGAATGGGATGGAAGGATAGGCAGTGAATGGAAGGATAGGTACTTACGGAATGGGATGGAAGGACAGGCACTGAATGGAAGGATAGGTACTCTACGGAATGGGATGGAAGGACAGGCAGTGAATGGAAGGATAGGTACTCTACGGAATGGGATGGAAGGATAGGCACTGAATGGAAGGATAGGTACTCTACGGAATGGGATGGAAGGACAGGCACTGAATGGAAGGATAGGTACTCTACGGCATGGGATGGAAGGACAGGTGCTGACTCTATGATACTGGGAGATGGAAGCCTAGCCAGTACCTACCCTTCCATCTCTCAGCATCATAACTGATGAAGCATCTGGATAAGAAGCAAAATGTTTTCTTCCTCTTCCCCAAGGGGGTGAAAAAAAAACACTGTTCAGTTGCCTTTTGAGATTAAAAAAAAAAAAAAAGCACCTTTGAGACATTTTGCCCGCCATTTCTTTGGCATCCCAAACAGGCGCAGGAGCCTACAGGAAGGCTGCCTCATTTCACCTCAGAGAAAAATAGAAGACCATTCCCACAGCTCTGGGGTAATGAAAAAGAACTTGTAGCTACAGGCTGTAAATAGGAAAATTAGAATCTCCCCTCGAAATGCTCTCAGAGACACACAAATAAAATCCCAGAATCACTGGGCAAAGGGATGCATTTTTTTTTTTTTAAGGAGGAAAATCAAGGAACACAATGTTGTCGTGGAGGATGGAAGCCAAGGAAGGTGAGGAGATGACTCATGAAAATGCAGCTGGTTCATAAAGAAGCTTATTTTTTTTTGCCTCTAAACCTTTGGGGGAGAAACAATGAAAGACGGCATAATTTACAACCTCCCCCCCCAAAGAATAATTAAAGGAATTAGGAGTGAATCCTGAGTTGTAGTTCAAACAAGGATAACGTCTAATGCTGAGTGAAACAAAGCTATTAAACCTTGGAAGATGCTCAGTGGAAACCACACCAGTTGTGGCTTCTTACTTCCAATTGTATTCTACGGGTAGCCCTTGACTTATGGCCAAAAAAATCTCCGTTGCTAATCAAGACAGTCATTAAGTGAGTCTTGCCCCATTTTATGACCTCTTTGGCCAGAGTTGTTAAGCGAATCACGCAACGGAAATTGTGGGCTCAGCTGTGGTTGTTACTCAAGGACTACCTGGACTGCAGATGGTCCTCAAATTACAACAGCTTAATTTAGCGACTGTTTGAAATTACAATGGCTCTGAAAACAGGGATATATGACTGTTTTTCATACTTACGACTTGTGAATATGTGATCAAAATTCGGACACTTGCCAATTGGTTCGTAGTAATGACGGTCACAACGTCCCGGGGTCACGTGATCCCCTTTTGTGACCTTCTGACAGGCAAAGTCAATGGGGAAGCCAGATTCACTTAATGATACCAACTTAATAACTGCAGTGATTCACTTAACAACCGTGGCGAGAAAGGTCGTAAAATGGGGCAAAATTTTCTTAACAAATTGCTTAGCAACAGAAATTTGGCGCTAAGTTGCATTCGTCAATTGCAGACTGTCTGTACTCCATTTAATGAATCAATTAAACTGCTTAATCGGTAGCAGTTAACTTTGGGGGTTCAAGATATCGAATAGATTTTTAAAATGAATTTATATCAATGCCTTTTTTTTCTTTTTCGGAAAGCACAACACAAACTCGAATATTCTTACCTCAAAAGATTTTTTAGGCTTTTTGCTTACAATAATACATTTTCGCCAGGCCTTAAACACCACTTTCTTCAAAACTTTGTTGAAGACTTTTTCTAGACATTTCACTGCCCCTAGGAGAAAATAATTTGAAAAACACAGATATTTTTTTTAAAAAAATTGGCATTACCATTTAGTTCAGATAAAGAAGATGGTTTAATAAGTAAATTTACTGGTCTTTTAACTCCGTTTCTTCCTAAAAAATAAAAGGAAACGTTTTTCGTTCTCATCGGACTTTGTTAAATCAAAATGTAAAACCGTCGTTCCACCCAAGATTTTGTTAGCTCTGGTGAACCAAATTTTAAAGTAGTTTTACGAATAGAAAAGGATATTAGATATAAAAATAGACAACAAGGATATATGTTATTACCAGATATGATATTGATTTGGCTTTTAAAAATTCCCCTAAATCAAAATGGTACTGATTTAATTGTTCAGGCACAATATTATGACAGTCTTTTAAACTGAAACCTCAACACATTGTAAACAGAATAAGATTTCAGATGTGCTACGTAATGTCTAGTTTAATGAAGAGAAGGACGAGGGGGGACATGATAGCAGTGTTCCAATATTTGAGGGGCTGCCACAAAGAAGAGGGAGTCAAGCTATTCTCCAGAGCACCTGAAGGCAGGACAAGAAGCAACGGATGGAAACTAATCAAGGAGAGAAGCAACCTAGAACTAAGGAGAAATTTCCTGACCGTAGAACAATTAGCCAGTGGAACAGCTTGCCACCAGAAGTTGTGAATGCTCCAACACTAGAAGTTTTTAAGAAGGGACTGGACAACTGGAGGTCTTCTAGTCCAGCCCCCTGCTCAAGCAGGAGAACCTAGATTAAGGCATCCTCATGGTCATGTGATCAAAATTTGGATGCTTGGCAACTGACTCATATTTATGACGGCGGCAATGTCCCAGAGTCATGTGATCTGGCAGGCAGAGAGTCAATGGGGAAGCCAAATTCACTTAACGACCGTGTTACTAACTTAAACAGCGGTAGGGATCTGCTGAACAACCGCGGCAAGGAAGGTCGTTAAAATGGGGCAAAATTCAATTAGCCCACGTCTCGCTCAGCCACGGAAATTTTGGGCTCAGCTGCGATCGTAAGTCGAGGACCCCCTGTGAGAAAATATCGGTGACACCAGTGGCCTACTGATTGTTACTGACGTAACATTCTTACGTTTATGCACTTGTTTCTGGGAATTCATCCATTCGTGCCACTTCCTCATGGCTAATTTTAGGAGTCTGCAGTCGTAATAGCGTCTTGCAGCTGCCAACTTTTTCTGCAGGAGTTCTTCTGCGGCTTTCTTGTCTCCGCAATATTGGATCCAGGCGCTGCCATAGCAACAATAAACCCAGCATTAAGGTGTTTTTTTTTCAACCAGTGTTTTCTTTGAAACATAAAGTTGCAACCCAATAAGCGTTTCATTGAACCACATTAAAATATTTTACACTATCATTATTATTATTATTATTATTATTATTATTATTATTATTATTATTATTATTATTATTATTATTATTATTATTATTATTATTGTTATTATTATTGTTATTATTATTATTGTTATTATTATTATTATTATTATTATTATTATTATTATTATTATTATTATTATTATTATTATTATTATTATTAATCATCATCATCGCGCAGTCAGCCAGACGTTCAGACTGGATTTGGCATTTTTGTCTACCTATCGAGTCCTTACCAAGGACCTGGATAGGCAGATGTGGATGTTTGATCTTATTACAGATCTCGTCGCAGGATGGAAGCAGTTCCTAGTAAGGCCGCCTTTTGCAATTGACTAATGGCGAATTTGTCAATGCCGATGATGGTGTTGAAGTGGTGCTCCAGTTGTTTTGGGATTGCACCCAAGGCGCCTATTACTATTGGTACTACCCTTGCTTGCCTTTGCCACAGTCTTTCTATTTCTATTTGTAGGTCTTTGTATTTTGTTATCTTCTCCAGTTCTTTCTCGTCTATTCTGCTGTCTCCAGGCACTGCCACGTCCACCATCCAGACTTTTTTGTCTTTCTTATCGACAATTGTTAAGTCCGGGGTGTTATGTTGCAGGTGCTTGTCTGTTTGAATTCTGAAGTCCCAAAGCAGTTTTTTTATTATTATTATTATTATTATTATTATTATTATTATTATTATTATTATTATTATTATTATTATTATTATTATTATTATTATTATTATTATTATAAAAATCAAAATACAGGTAGTCTCAATGCTGCAAAGGCCGTAAATATGAAAACGGCCACGAAAGTCACTTTTTTCACTGCCGTTGTAACTTTAAATGGTCACTAAATGAATTATCAAGTCGAGGACTAGCTATATCCTAAGAGGAAGCGATACTGCTGATTTGTGATTACTCAACTTCCATCAACCTTGGGAGAAGAGAGGGCAGAGAGGTTCCCACCTACATTTGTTGGGAGAAAACTTTGCATCCTATGTTAGAGGGAAGGTTATCTGTAGGAAAAATCACAAAAAGTCAAGCTGGTGACCACAACCGCATTTTTGTTTGAGCGGGTACTTTGCACACAGAGTCAGAATTTTGATAGGACTGTCACAGTTGCCATCAAGACTTTTTTTGATCTCCACTGTGGATACTCCTGGTTGTATGTGTGAAAGAGGTCTGCCATGTTTGTATTGTTTTAGTGGTCACTTCAATAAACTAATCCTTAAAGAATAGAGTCTGTGGTGATTTCTGCTAGAATGAAATCAAGAGGCTTTATTTTGCTTTTTATTTTGCTTTATTTTGCTTTATTTTGCTTTTAATTTTGCTTTATTTTGCTTTTAATTTTGCTTTATTTTGCTTTTTATTTTGCTTTATTTTGCTCAACCTATAGCTACCATGTCAGAACTGAACATTAATTCTGTTTACTGGAGCAGCCTGGCATGCAAAGTTATAAATTTATTACCTGTCAGAAGAAAGTAGAAATATGACTAAGAAATAATGAAGGCAATTCTATACTTACTCAAAGCACTTTCTCTTTAGATTAGTGCTATAACAGTCCCACGCTTTATCACACAACTCTGTGGTCATCTGAAAAGTAAATACAAAAAGAAAACTTACATTAAAATTGGAAAGAGAGACAGGGATAGTCAAGATACAGATGAATAAAACAGGCTGATATTCTTCGTGTTATTTATTGAAAAAATCATGGTAAAATAACTTTTCTTGTGTCGATCATTCCAGGATAGTGTTTTACCGCCAAGAATAACAACTCCACTTCCAGTTTCAGTTAGTACAGTAATTTAATGGAACGAATCAAACAAATAATAGAGAGCGGATTTGATTGACTGAAATAGCCTGGAGTGGATTAAAAGGAAATATATCCATACTTAATTTTGCTCACTAGGGGTGGAAAATAATTGCCCCCAAGCTAAAAAAAAAGAAGAGTAGGAATGAGAATAAGCGTGTTATGGAAATTGAAATTCAGTCTTTACAGATAGTCCTCAACTTACAAGCGCCCGTTTAGTGACCGTTTGAAATTACAACGGTACTGAAAAAAATGACTTATGACTGTTTTTCACTCTTACAACCATTGCAGCATGCCCGCGGTCAGGTGATCAAAATTCAGAGGCTTGGCAACTGACATGTACCTTTTTATTAAACTAGACTACTAGACATACCCAATTCCTGCAACCGTTCTTCGTATATTTTAGCCTCCAGCCCCCTGATCATCTTTGTTGCTCTTCTCTGCACTCTTTCTAGAGTCTCAACATCTTTTTTTATACCGTGGTGACCAAAACTGGATGCCGTATTCCAAGTGTGGCCTTACCAAGGCCTTGTAAAGTGGCATTAACACTTCATACAACCTCTTTCCTTCCAATCACTCACTTCCACTCAGAAGCTGAGATCCCTCATTTTCCACAACACAAAAGTCTTGCAAGGCTTTGAAATAAAACGAAGGAAACATCACTATCCACATAACATATTCCGGCGCCGTTTCTTTACAGGAGGCACGGACTGTTTCAATTGCTTATGGTCCATCCTGCTATATCTCATTCCCATCCCGTAAAATTTGAAGAATCTCAGCTAATTGGAAGGCTAAGGAAAGGATTTCATTGATCATTTCCTCCACCTTGGCAAATTTAAAAAGTGTGGACTTTAACTCCCAGAATCCCCTAGCCAGCCTTCCTCTTAAAGTTGCAAGGTTGGGAAACACTGATATATATATCTATCTATCAGTGTTTCCCAACCTTGCAACTTTAAGAGGAAGGCTGGCTATGGGATTCTGGGAGTATATATATATATACTTTTCAAATGAATCCTAAAGAACCCTCAGGGCCCAAAACACTACAATTTTAGATGCCACCGAATTAAAGGATTTCTCTTTCCCCGTTTTGCTTATTTTTCTACATCATATTTCCCTAGAGTGGAATTTTACTTATTTATTTAAGCACATGTATACATACATAATGCAGAGCTCTGAGTAAGCCAGCCTGAGGCAGTTACATTTTTTTTATATCTGAGTTTGATGAAATTTAACTTAAGTGTGTTTAGGTTATAAAGTCTTGAGGAATAAGGATTAAGGAATAATCTTTCCCATGACTCTTGGTCAAAAATGGATTATGAATAAATATAAAACAAAATTCTTTCCAGTCTATTCTTTGGAGAAAGTTATTATTCTAAATATTTTTACAGAGATTTGTTAATAATTACCAGCTGGTCATCATCGAGGCCTAAAAGTGTGTGTAAGTAGGTCTCCGAGAGGACCCTTAGTTTCAGACTCAACTCTGGATCGATACACATGTTCCTAAGCAAAAAAAAATACATATAATACATGTTAGTTTTTTTAAAACCAAATTATTACACCACAGCTTGAGCTAGTTTTAAAAATGTTTGAAATCACTATTTCTTGTTGCTCTAGTCAGATAAATAATTCTGGTTCAAAGCAAAGGACGTAAATGTTATTGTAGTGTGATTTTTGTTTTATTATTCCAATGTTATTTTTTATGTTCCTTATCTTTCGAGTGTCTGTTTTCCCCCCCATAAGTCTGTGGAACTTTTTGCTTTTCAAGAAACATGGAATGCAATGGAAAATATTTTCCATTGCCTTTTATGTTATATAATAAACTTCAATAAAATATTTCTTTTTTAAAAAAAAAAATCAGGAAAAACACGGAGTGTGAGAAGCTTGAACAAAAGCAAACTTCAGAGTGTCGGTGTGAAAATCAAAGTCCTCGCTGAACGACCACTGTTAAAAGTTACAATGGCCCTGGACGGATCGCTCCTTGCAACTGTGGCCATGACAACATCCACACAATGGATGGCGGTTGTCTGACCGCCATTTGCAACCTTCACTGACAAGCAAAGTCAACAAGGAAGCTGGCAGGAGTTCACAAATTTTGTGACCGTGGAAGGCTGTGACCCACATGGGACTCACATAATGACAGCCACCAGGTCTGCTGGCACTGCCATCATAAATCAATGTGGTCCCATGATATCATGTTTTAACGACCGCGTCACCTAGCGACGGAATTGCCAGTCTCAATTACCACAGTTAAACAAGGACTCCCTGCGCTAAATTCAAAATATTAGAAAGTGAACCTTAGGTTGACTGGCGTGAACCCCTTTAAATTAGATTACCATTTGATGCACTCATTATGGCATGAGGCCATGGAAAAGAATGAAGTGACAGTCACACTCAAAAACAATATCCTTAAGCATGAAATGTACAGAAATGTACAGAATAACAGAGTTGGAAAGGACCTAGAACAGAACAGAACAGAACAGAATAGAAGAATTGGAAGATGACCTTGGAGGTCATCTAGTCCAACCCCCTGCTCAGGCAGGAAACCCTATACCATTTCAGACAAATGGCTGTCCAGTCTCTGCTTAAAAACTTCCAGTGTTGGAGCATTCACCACTTCTGGAGGCAGGTTGTTCCACTGGTTAATTGTCCTCACTGTCAGGAAATTTCTCCTTAGTTCTAGGTTGCTTCTCTCCTTGGTTAGTTTCCGTCTATTGCTTCTTGTCTAGGTGCTTTGGAGAATAGCCTGACCCCTTCTTTTCTGAGACAGCCGCTCAAATATTGGAAGACTTCTTGACCACAACCCAATAAACAACAACAGTTTATTATTCCTATTAGTGTATGTCCAATGAATGCTAAGATTATAAAAATGTGTATCATTGCACTGAAAAGTTTAATGCCCCATAACCATAAAAAAAGTTTGCATCTTTCAATTAACTCCTAAACCAGCTATTGTGATCTTTGCACCAGGTCAAGTTAAAAACTTTTTTCTGCAAATGTGAAAAGAAAACAGTAAAAATGACCGGTGCAGCATGAAAATTTGAAAATCCTTGTTATCAGTTTTTTTGTACCACTGACTTTAGTTTCTACATTTAGCAATTCACATTTGACTCTGGTTCCCAAGAACTGAAAACATTTTATTTAGATTTTCCTATTTCAGTTCTGAAGACCAATGACTAACATGAAATAATATTAATTCAGATGATTTAGACATCTTACTAATAGACATTCAGAATGCTTATTAGTTACTATTAGTTTCTATTCTATTATTGAGCTAAAAGCTCATTTATTAGGAGTTTACATTGTTCCAGTCAAACTAGTTTATAAAAATTAATATTTCCCCATATTGATTTCAAATTTGTTACCAATATTTTTAAGCCACGCAAACCTCTTATACATACCATATAATACCATATAAACCTTTTTCCATAATTTCTTTAATTTTTTCTTCTAAAAATCTGAGTGGATCTTCCGGACACATAACTAATAAACCACCTAACAAGGCCTGCAAATAAAATCAAGAAATAGAGTGTTGATTAATAAAATACATATTTAACAAGAGAGTAAAGTTGTTTTTAGATGCTAGTCCTTTTTTGTTAGAATATTTTATATTTTTATTGAAACAATTCAACGTTTTATTTTTACTTTACCTCAAGATTTATTCCCGTTTGTTGCTGAGTTTATATCACAACAGGGGTTTTAGTTCATGAAATTTTAAGCCATCCTAAATTTGCAAATATGTTAGAGGCTACCAGTGTGCTGGATTGTTACAGTATTACTGAGACTATAAGCATTGTGTAATTGTCCTTTCTTAGAGTATTAACGAAGATTATAATTGTAAAGACTAGGAAACTGAGGTATTATCTAATTGTACAAGTGTCAAAATATTTTACTGAGAATAGTTTTATTTTCTTTCTTAATCATTGTTTTTAATTGGTTTATTATAATACAGGTAGTCCTTGACTTATGACTACAATTGAGCCCAAATTTTCTGTTGTTAAGTGAGACGTTTGTTAAGCGAGTTTTGCTCCATTTTACGACCTTTTCAATTGTTAAGTGAATCACTGCGGTTGGTAAGTCAGTAACCCGGTTGTTAAGTGAATCTGGCTTCCCCATTGACTTTGCTTGTCAGAAGGCCGCAAAAGGGGATCACATGACCTTGGGACACTGCAACCGTCAGAAGTACATGCCAGTTGCCAAGCGTCTGAATTTTGATCACATGATCATGGGAAGGCTACAAAGGTCGTAACTGTGAAAAACAGTCATAAATCACTTTTTTCAGTGCCGTCGTTAACTTTGAACGGTCACTAAATGAAATGTTGTAAGTCAAGGACTACCCAGGCCCCAAATGGCTTTTTTCCTCCTTTTATTTGCCCAATGAACTAAAATTGAAAGAATTATATATATATTTTTGTTTTTCTTGTAGATTTTCTGAAAAAAAGGAGCTTTTCATTTTTCACCTTAATTCTTAACGATATCACAACACCTAAAAGGCACAGTTGTTTAAACAAAAACCATCAATTTAATTACATCACCTAGACAGGCGCGATGACATGTCGTTCTTATGTATGTCAATTTCACTTATAAGCACAGCCGCGAAAAATTAATCATCCCGGTCAAATAGAACAGTAAAAACACTGTTCAAGAAAGAATCGTTTTTAAGTTCCCACTGATCTCAATAGCAACGAAGTGCGTTTCTGAGTGAAACGAGGAAGTCAAAGGCCAGCTTAGAAGCACAAATACTTCTTAAATATTAATTTACACAGATAAGATGCTTTAAGATTGCCAACGGCGCCCTCTACTGGACCGGATCATAATTTTCTGCTTTTTTTGTAATCGAAACGCCATTTCTCCAAATGTTCTCTGACAACATGATCCAATGCCTGAGATAAATGTTTCCCCTGTGCCAGTTGGGTCTGACTCTATGGTGCTCAGCTCTGTTTCTTAGCCAAAAGAGCCATTATTTGTCCGAAAACAACCCCGGTAGTCCTGTGGCTCGCGTGACGATATGCCGAGGCACACAGAAATGGTGTTATCTTCCCACCGAAGTGGTACCTGTTTATCTACTCGCTTTTGCGTGCTTTCGAACTGCTAGGCAGGCAGAAGCTAGAGCAAGGAACGGGAGCTCACCCCGTCTCGCAGCGTTGGGGTCTCAAACCCGGACTGTCAGCTCTTGGCATCTTTAACCCCTGAGCCGTCGTGTCCCCCCCCCTTTTGCCTGAAGTCTTAATGGCTTACTGGAAGTCTCCTTGAATAAAAGGGTGGGATAGCAAACAAGTAAACAAACAAACAAATACTCTTGTTTTAAGGTGTTTTTGGTTTTTTTTCATTAAATTCCACTCCGATTAGGAAACTGGGTCATAAATTTGCAATTGCCGCTGACTGGCCAAATATCTTGCTTCATTCATCACTACTAATCATCATCTCGAGCCAGTTAGCAAATTAATAACAGCAGGGCGTGTTTTGTATTGTTTATCGTTTCCTTGCAGTACATTCGCTGCGCGTTTTTCATCCTTCTGATAAATGTCGTAGGACAAGCTCTTCAAATTTTTATCGTGAGGATCCCTAAAATGTTTTTCAGATACTTCAGCCCAAAATGACTTACGACCACGACTTTAGTCCAAAATTTCTGTCGCTGAGACACGTCTTAAGCAACTCTTGCCCTGTTTTACAACCTGTCTTGCCGCAGTTGTTAAGTGAAACGCTACAGTTAAGTTTGCGAACTTGTTGTTAAGTGAATCTGGCATTTTCCCCATTGACTTTGCTTGTCAGAAGGTCGCAAAAGGGGAGCACGTCACCCCCGGGATGCTGCGACCGTCATAAATACGAGTCAGTTGCCAAGCGTCCGAATTTTGATCACGTGACCCTGGGGGTGTTGCAAAGGTCATGGTGTCGGTCATCAATCACTTTTTTCAGTGCCTTTGTAACTTTGAATGGTCACTAAACAAACTGCTATAAGTCATGGGCGCTCCATCACTGGAGGTTTTTAAGAAGAGACTGGACAGTCACTTGTCTGAGATGGTATAGGTTCTCCTGCTTGAGCAGGGGGCTGGACTAGAAGACCTCCAAGGTCCCTTCCAGCTCTATTCTATTCTATTCTATTCTATTCTATTCTATTCTATTCTATTCTATTCTATTCTATTCTATTCTGTTGTTCTGTTCCGTTCCATTCCACTCCACTCCATATCCTAGTCTATTCTAGTTTATTGTAGTCTAATCTAGTCTATTTTATTCTGGTATGTTTTGCACTAATTTAAGAACTGCAGTGGTTCACAGCTATGACAAGAAAGCTCATAAAATGGGGCAAAACTCAGTTCACAAGTGTCTCACTTAGCAGCAGAAACCGTAGGCTCCCTAGTGATTCCTAATTCAAGGATTGCCTGTATTTTCAACCTTAGTACTTACCTCACCACTAATTGTCCCGGGCTCTCTCTGATGTATCTCCCTTTTCTCCATCTCAGGCAAATGTGTGCAAACATCCAACATCATCATCATCATCATCATCAAGTTGGAAGGCACCTTGGAGGTCATCTATCAACTTCCCAAGGTAATATTTATATCGAGGTGTTATGTTTTTATATTTTACACCGCCCAGAGTCGCTCTTGTGGGGGAGATGAGCGGTTTCTAAATTTGACAAACAAAATTCCAATTATTTTCCAGACCTTACAGGCAATCCTTGACTGACAGCCGTTCATTTAGTGATGGCTTCAAGTTACAACATCACTGAAAAAAAGTGACTTATGACTGTTTTTCACCCTGACGACCGTAGCAGCATCCCCAGGGTCACGTGATCAAAATTCAGATGCTTGACAACTTCCATATTTGTGACGGTTGCGGTGTGCCAGGATCCTGGGGCCTCGTTTTGTGACCTCCTGACAAGCAAAGTCAACGACGAAGCCAGATTCACTGAACAATTGTCTTACCTAACAAAGGCAGTGATTCACAACTGTGGCAAGAAAGGTTGTAACACTCACTTAACAACCGTCAGACTTAGCAACTGAAATTTTGGGCTCAAATGTGGTCATAATTCAAGGACTATCTGTATTTTACAATGATAGCATGATTTAATATTTTGATCAGCGACACGATCTTAGGATGTTCCTTCTGTCTAAATGTAGGACAGGATAATAATAATAATAATAATAAAAGTTGGAAGGGACCTTGGAGGTCTTCTAGTCCAACCCTCTGCTCAGGCAGGAAACCCTATACCATTTCAGACAAATGGCTGTCCAGTCTCTTCTTAAAAACTACGAGTAGAGGTATTGATTGGGAAAGAATTTGAAAAGCTAAAGCTGGAAAAACACCGTTAAAAAGGGGGCTCCTGAAACTATCGACAGAAAAACTGCTTATTAAAAAATAAACTAAAATATAAAAGTGTTTGCTTTAGGCAAAACTCCAAGATAGCCTGGATCCCTTTTCCAGTACTGTGTATACGTGAAGGTATTTTTGTATCTAAAGCCTGCTATTTTATTTTATTTTATTTTATTTTGGAAAATCCCAAGACAAATAGGAAAGACAAATCTCTTCTTTTGAAAATGATAAATACCGTTGGGTGTTGTTCTTTTAGCGCTGAATAATTGGGGGTTTTTTTGTTGTTGTTTATGGTACAGATTACTGCTTTGATTTATACATATATATATATTGGCAGGTCTAGGTAGGTTTAGATCCAAATAGGATGATTTAGTGATTTCATTAATGAAGTTCAGGTTTATAAAGTAAACCTCAAAACCAACCACAGTCCAATTCTTGAGGAACACAGCGTACTGTCTTTTTCTGCCGGCTATTTTTCAAGATGCCATCACTTAAGGGCAAAATCCAGCTATGGCTTCACCTCAGAAGTAAAATGAGGTAGTTGTGATGTAAACAAAGCTTCGCACTCTTCATCATCATCATTGGTGGGGACCTTGGAGGTCTTCTAGCAGGAGACCCTATACCAGCGTGCCTGGCTGAGGAATTCTGGGAGGGGTCTTCAAACGTGGCCCTTTTATGACTTGTGGACTTCAACTCCCAGAATTCCTCAGCCAGCGTGCCCGGCTAAGGAATTCTGGGAGGGGTCTTCAAACTCGGCCCTTTTATGACTTGTGGACTTCAACTCCCAGAATTCCTCAGCCAGCGTGCCCGGCTGAGGAATTCTGGGAGGGGTCTTCAAACTGGGCCCTTTTATGACTTGTGGACTTCAACTCCCAGAATTCCTCAGCCAGCGTGCCCGGCTGAGGAATTCTGGGAGGGGTCTTCAAACTGGGCCCTTTTATGACTTGTGGACTTCAACTCCCAGAATTCCTCAGCCAGCGTGCACACTGGCTGAGGAATTCTGGGAGGGGTCTTCAAACTGGGCCCTTTTATGACTTGTGGACTTCAACTCCCAGAATTCCTCAGCCAGCGTGCATGCTGGCTGAGGAATTCTGGGAGTTGAAGTCCACAAGTCATAAAAGGGCCAAGTTTGAAGACCCCTGATATGTGCTAATGATGCCCTCCAAGGCACAAAACTTACGACGACTTACAACAATTCCGTTTAGCGACTGTGAAGTTGCAACGGCGTTGAAAAAAAAGCGACATGGCCGTTTTTCACACCGTTGCGGCATCCCCACGCTTGGCAACTGGCCTGTATTAACGGCGGTCGCAGCGTCCCGGGCTGACGCGAAGTCAACAGGGGGGGAAGGTCAGGTTCACTCCAGTGCCCATCCTCCCCAGCACTGATGCTGTGACCTCACTGGGTACCGAAAACATGGGCCAGGAAACAAGTCGAGTTCAGAGAGACCCCATTCAACTCCCCTCCTTTCAAATTCAAGGTTCAGGGTGGGTCAAAGTGGGGGGGGGTGTCCCTGAGCTTGCAAGGCAACCCGGGTCAGCCTTGAAACCCCAACAGAGGCTTCCAGGTGGCTTCTTTACCTCGTAGATGTCCGGGATGGAGTACTTCTGGAAGTAGACCCGCAAGGTGGGGTCCCCATTCTGAAGAACGGGCATGGCGAGTCCGGGGGACCCGCTGCCCACCCAACCAACCAACCACCCACCCACCGGCCGGAAGAACAGCTGGGAAGGCGGCCGACCACCGCCCCCGCTCCAACGGCCGCTCCGGCTCTAGTGCGCGCCCCCCCCCGCCGCCCGCGAGACACGCGTCGCTCCCCTCCGGCGCACGTGTGAACGCGACCAGCCACTCCAGGCGTCGGCATGGGAAGTGGGGAGATTATTTGAGGCCAGCAGTGGGAACCCCGATCGTCTTCATCCCCGGGGAGGGGGGTATCCAAAGCCCCTTCCTCCGCGAATTGCAAAAACTAGTCGAAGAGGGGTGGTGATCGTCTCTCCGAGCCACCCGGGCTTCCCACGGGGACCCTCGGGGTCCAACCCCCCGGAGGTGGAGCCCGGCTGACCCGCCTGCAGCGGAAGGCGTGGCTTTCCCACGTGCTGCAAATCCCGTTTCCGGGAGGAACACGTGTCTATGCCTGCCATGCAGGAGGCGGGCGGTTGGAAGTGGCGGGGCGGATTGGTGGGCTTAGCGGCGTTGGCGGGGGTCGCCTACGGGCTTTACCGGGCGACTTCCAGGCGGAGCGGCGGACGAGACTCCCCCGGGTCGGGGGGCTTGGAAGGGCATCCGGACGACCCCGCTGGAGGGGGAGAAGCCTCGGGGGCTCCCGGGTTGCCCAGCCCCGATCTTCGGGCTCCTTTGGGGGGCGTCCCGCAAGGTCAGATCCCACCCACCCCCTTCCCCTCCTTTTGCTCCTTTTGGATCCACGTGTTTTCCCCCCTTTCACACGCCCAAAGTACACGTGTCGGGCCTTTTGCTGCGTTCCCCGCGGGAACTCAGTTGTACAGATAGCCCTCGACTTGCGGCTACGATTGAGCCCAACGTTTCTGCTGCTAAGTGAGACGTTGCTTACCTGCCTTTTGCCCCGTTTTGCGACCTTTCTTGCCCGCCGTTGTTAAGTGAATCGGTTGTTAGGATAAGGCCTTTATGACTCGTGGACTTCAACTCCCAGAATTCCTCAGCCAGGCTGAGGAATTCTGGGAGTTGAAGTCCACGAGTCATAAAAGGGCCGAGTTTGAAGACCCTTGAGTTAGGAAGATGGTTGTTAAGTGAATCTGGCTTTCCGGCTGACTTTGCTTGGCAGAAGGTTGCTGAAGGAGATCACGTGACACCCCCCCCCCAAAGGCACTGCGACCGTCATAAATGTGAACCAGTTGCCAACTCTCAGCAGTCGTGAAGGGTGAAAAAAACGCTCATAAGTCACTTTTTTTCAGGGCCCTGGATAACTTCAAACGGTCACTAAACGAACCGTTGTGAGTTGAGGATTACCTGTAAACCTAAAGCAGGGGTCTTCAAACTTGGCCCTTTTATGACTTGTGGACTTCAACTCCCAGAATTCCTCAGCCAGCGTGCCTGGCTGAGGAATTCTGGGAGTTGAAGTCCACAAGTCATAAAAGGGCGAAGTTTGAAGACCCCTGACCTAAAGTATGGCTTGCAATTATATTACTAAATTACTGTTACTAAATTAACAAATGCAGTGACTCCCTTAATAACTGCGGCAGGGAAGGTCGTAAAATGGGACAAAAAACCTCACTTAACAACGGTCTCGCTTAGCGACAGAAATTTTGGGGTCGGTTGTGGTCGTAAGTTGGGGACGACCTCTATTTCTGCAGAAAAATGATATAGGTGTAATCTTTTATTTTCTAACCTTAGGGGGCACCGATCGTTCAAAATCACCCCATGGCGTTCTTGAGCCACATCAGATTAAGAGTCTTCTTCGTCTGCTGGAGTCTACAGAAGACACTTTGGTTCAAGAACAGATCTTGGTTACCCTGAGCAACAGCGCAGCCTTCTCTGTCAATCAAGTAAGTGTTGTTCTTTGTTTTCATTCCACAATAGAAAAAGAAGTGAATGCTGTAATACAGGGGGTCTCCAAACAGGGTAACTTTTAAGACTTGTGGACTTCAACTCCCAGAATTCCTCAGCCAGCAGGGGTCTCCAAAGTTGGCGACTTTGAAGACTTGTGGACTTCAACTCCCAGAATTCCTCAGCCAGCAGGGGTCTCCAAACATGGCGACTTTGAAGACTTGTGGACTTCAGTTCCCAGAATTCCTCAGCCAGCAGGGGTCTCCCAACATGGTGACTTTGAAGACTTGTGGACTTCAACTCCCAGAATTCCTCAGCCAGCAGGGGTCTCCCAACTTGGCGACTTTGAAGACTTGTGGACTTCAACTCCCAGAATTCCTCAGCCAGCAGGGGTCCCCAAACATGGCGACTTTGAAGACTTGTGGACTTCAACTCCCAGAATTCCTCAGCCAGCAGGGGTCTCCCAAGTTGGCGACTTTGAAGACTTGTGGACTTCAACTCCCAGAATTCCTCAGCCAGGCTGGCTTATTTCAAAATGTTCATATGATCAAAATGATCGTGTGATCAAATGATCATGTCATCATGTTTTTACCTCCTTTGCGTTATTAATCTTTAAACTTTATTTTCAAATAACCCAGCTATTAAGAACAGTTACTTTTATAAATCACAGAGAAGTGTAGTGAACGTGGGCCAGTTCCCATCCTTTAAACGAGTTTTTTTTTTTGGGACTTTAGGAATTAAGATGATTTTATGTGATATTTTTCTGTGTATTTAATTTGTAGGATATCATTCGGAATTTAGGTGGCCTGCCTCTGATTGGAAAAATGCTTTCAGCTCCCACCGCCAGTGTTAAACAGAAAGCACTTAATGCACTCAATAACCTGAGTATGAATACTAAAAATCAGGACGAACTAAAGGTAAGCTTAAAATAACACCGTATAAGGAAAATGCATAAGAACAAAGTTTCTAAAGTACTTAATGCAGTGGGATTACTGGCTGTATTCTTACGTGCGATATCGATCAGTTGAATATTATTTAGCCTAGTCATTTTTTAAAATAAATTATAAACTCCCTTTCCATTTAACAACACTCAGGAGACTTATTATGGGAGTTAAAAGAGTTATCCTCGGGGCACCATGACCTCAAAAGGATGTGTGTGAATGAAGGCAAGACAAGAAACAATGGATGGACACTAATCAAGAAGAGAAGCAATATGTAATTAAGGAGAAACGTCCTAACTGTGAGGACAATTAGCCAGTGGAACAGCTGGCCACCAGAAGTTGTGGGTGCTCCAACACTGGAGGTTTTTAAGAAGAGACTGGACAACCATTTGTCTGAAATGGTATAGTGTCTCCTTCCGGAGCAGGGGGTGGGACTAGAAGACCTCCAAGGTCCCTTCCAACTCTGATATTCTGGATAAGATTCTCATCTTGCACTTTCCCGATACATTTTATCTGGCTTTTAGCTTATTGAAATACTGATGAGTTGTTCTACGCCAGAGGTCCCCAACCTTTTCGACACCAGGGACCGGTTCCATGGAGAAAGATTTTTCCGCAGACAGGCGTGGTTTTGTGTGCTGCCTGCATCCCACGCATGGGGCTTTGCTTGTTTGTGTGGACCGGTTGCTGGCATGCCACGGACCGGTACTGATCCACGGACCGGGGGTTGGGGACCCCTGTTCTACGCTCTGGCTGGCGTCCGCTTTGATGGTGTCCAGCCACCACGTTCTTTTGGCGGCCTGCTTTCCTTTTGCCGCTAACTCTTCCCGACATAATTGCTTTCTCCAGTGAATTCCCCCGCATTGACCTGGCCAGAGTAAAATGAGACCTCTGTGGCTTTGTGGCAATACATTGGTAAACCTATTTCTGTGTGTATGTTCTACCCCTTAGATCTACATTACCAAGGTGTGCGAGGAAGTGGACACATCTCCTGTAAATTCTGAATTGCAGCTAGCCGCCCTTCGGTTCTTAACCAACATTTCCGTGACGAACGACTATCATTACAGGATGACTAGCTTCCTACCCAGTTTTCTGCACTTGCTGTTTGAAGGAAACGAGAGGACTCAGGTATAATAGCCGGCTGTTTTATCGTTAAAAAGAAGAAGGAAATTAATAATAATAATAATGATGATGATAATGATGATGATGATGTTGGAAGGGACCTTGGAGGTCATCAAGTCCAACCCCCTGCTCAGGCAGGAAACCCTATACCATTTTGGACAAATGGCTGTCAGGTTTCTCCTTAAAAACTTCCAGTGTTGGAGCATTCACCACTTCTGGAGGCAGGTTGTTCCACTGGTTAATTGTTCTAACTGTCAGGAAGTTTCTCCTTAGTTCCAGGTTGCTTCTCTCCTTGATTAGTTTCCAATATCTTTCGGTATTTAGCCTTTCAGGTTAACGCTTTGTGTAAGTCGAAATTACTCTTGAAATTAAACACAGGTAATCCTCGTCTTACGGCCACAATTCAGCCCCAGATTTCCGTCGCTAAGCGAGACGTGCATTAAGTGAGCTTTGCCCCATTTTACAAGTTTTCTTGCCACGCTTGCGAAGTGAATTTGCTGCAGTTTGTTTAAGTTAGTAACCCGGTTGTTAAGTGAATCTGGCTTCCCCCGTTGACTTTGCTTGTCAGAAGGTCGCAAAAGGGGATCACGTGACACCCCCCCGGGACGCTGCGACCGTCATAAATGTGAGTCGGTTGCCGAGCAGCTGAATTTTGATCACGTGACCGCGGGGATGCTGCAACGGTCGTCGGTGTGAAAAACGGCCATAACTTGCTTTTTCCCATGCCGTTGTAACTCCGAACGGTCACTAAATGAACTGTTGTAAGTCAAGAACTACCTGTAGTAAGAGTGCAAACAAAATCGCATTGATCTGCAGCCAAGATAGGGACATCAGATGTTTTCGATTATAATTCTTAATAGTCTTGGCAGTTATAACTAATGATAAGGATTATGGGAATTGCACTATAATATTTCTGCTACGCCTGTACCACAGTAGAAAATCATTTTGCCTGTTTGTTTCTTTTCCACCACATGGGAATAAGTGTTAAAAATGAGAACGGAGTGTAACTATTTGACCTTTCCGAACTTAAATACAATCTTAGTCCAATATAAATTGGTAAGTCATTTAAACATGAATATAGGAGATCCTTGACTTTACTCTAAAAAATTTTTCTTGCTGAGCAAGGCAGCGGTTAAGGGAGTTTTGCTCCATTTTACGACCTTTCTTGCTGCCGTTGTGACGCGAATCGCAGCAGCTGTTAAGCTGCACCGCAGACTTCCTAAACACGAGTCGGTCGCCAAGCGGCTGAATTTTGATCAGGCGACCGTCAGGTGGTAAGTGTGAAAAACGGTCGTGTGGCTTTTTCTAGCCCTGTTGTAACTTTGACCGGTTGCTAAAATGGATCGTTGTTAAGTCGAGGACTACCTGTGCCCATTTCATTCAATGCGGCCCAGGCAAGCCGTGTTCTAATCTAAACTATCTATTACCTTTAAATCTTAGCTGTCAAATCAAAGGTACTTCTATCTCCTATTAATTTGATAGGCAAATCAGAGAATTCCCTTATCAATGTTACAGGTTCAAGTCCTAAAAGTGCTCGTGAACTTATCAGCCAACCCAGCTATGGCAGAACCTCTACTTAATTCACAGGTAAAACTACTTTTATCCTCCTTCTTGTTTGACTTTTTCCCCCTCACTCGTTCGTTTATTTTATTCCTCATACTATGAATTCCTGCTGATTTTGAAGGAAAACATTTGCCCCTTCACGGCTTAGCCTATATGCACCTATATCGTTGTAAGCTTTAGTTACAAGCACTTGTCTATTTTAAGGGCATTATA
Source organism: Azemiops feae (assembly GCA_023970755.1). Classification (NCBI taxonomy): domain Eukaryota; kingdom Metazoa; phylum Chordata; class Lepidosauria; order Squamata; family Viperidae; genus Azemiops; species Azemiops feae. The sequence continues at coordinate 64,697 of JALGBA010001534.1, read as the reverse complement.
ACTTTAGGAGTAACAACAGCAATAGCACTTAGACTTACATACCACTTCACAGTGCTTTACAGAGTTTAAGCGGTTTAGAGTCAGCATATTCTCCCCCCAACGCTCTGGGTCCTCATTTTACTGACCTTGGAAGGACAGAAGGCTGAGTCAACCTTGAGCCGGCCAGGATCGAACTCCTGGCAGTGGGCAGAGTCAGCCTGCAATGCTGCATTAGCTGTATTCTATACTCTGCAATCCAGATAACTTTTTTTTTTTTTTTGAGGCATAATGAATAAACCGATGCATTTCCAGGAATTATGCTCCCTGATGCGACTCAACGTATAATTGTCTACGAAGCCATTGGGATCATTCAAAGCAGTATATTACTCTTATTTGCTCAGCGTGAACTTTGTTAAATCAATACAGTCGCGCGAATAAATAAATTCACACTGTTTCTTTAAACTTAAATTTAAAATGAACATGAATTCCATTTTTCCCCCCATGTCTTTCCAGGCACCTCTTCTCTTATCTCTGTTTGACAGCTGCATAAACAAAGATATTTTGCTCAGAGTCCTTGCATTTGCCACCAACCTGACGACGTCCATGAAAAATGACAAGGGCTGTGCTATCCAGAATCGGTACAATGAAGATTCCGTTTTTTCTACTCTCTCTGGCAATTCTCTATATATTCAGAAACTGGCATCCCTGCTACATCATTACGATGTAGAAGTCAAAGAACAAGTTGCAAAGCTGATAACGCAGCAGCGCTGAACTCAAGAGGTCAGCCTCAATAATTCCATCTCCAAAATCCTGAGCGGCATAAAAGGTATATATAAATGACTGCCTCCCATAGCTATTTTATTGACCTGTGTAAAGTTCCCTCATTTCGAACTGGAGAACTATCCATCCTGGACATTTCCTTCAGCATCTAATGATACTGCCCTCATCTCTGGAAGTAAAAAAAAAAAAAAAGTCCGTGAAGGATCAGCACATGGACCCTGAAATAATCTGGAATTTCGGGACAACATTTGTGATCTTGAGCTGTGAGTCTTATCCATCTAAGCCAGGTGTCTCCAACCTTGGCAACTTGGAAGACTTGTGGACTTCAACTCCCAGAATTCCTCGGCCAGTCATACTGCTTTGGGAATTCTGGGAGTTGAAGTCCACAAGTTGCCAAGTCCGGAGAACCCTGATCTAAGCTGTCATAGTCACTTCTGGAGGGGGCCCAGGGGTGGCACATATAACACTACTGTTGCATGTGCTGCTTTGCTTCTGGGTCCAATTCAGGGTCTTGAATTAAAGTCGTACGTGACATGGGTCCAAGCACCCACAACCTGCCTTCAGAAGTTGTGGGTGCTTCATCGCTAGAGGCTTTTAAGAAGAAACTGGACAGCCATTTGTCTGAGATGGTATGAACTCTCCTTGTTTAAGGAGGGGACTGGACTAGAAGACCTTCAAGGTCCCTTCCAGTTCTGTTATTCTGTGTTCTGTATCTGAGGAGCCAACTCACCCCAATTGGTCTAGCCAGGCTGGCTCAGGAATTCTGGGAGTTGAAGTCCACGAGTCATAAAAGAGCCAAGGTTGCCTACCCCTGGTCTAGCCTGTCCAACTTGCTTCACCAGAAGGGGCTTCCTTCAGACCTCATCTCCTAAGGAATTCTGGCAGGTGGGTTCAAGGAGAAGATCCCGGGACTCTGCGACCATCATAAATAGGAGCCAGTTGCCAAACATCCAAATTTTGATCACATGACCGTGGGGGATGCTGCAACTGGTGTGAAATGTCAAGGTAATGATTTAACAGCTAACCAGCTTATGTGATGTAAGACGTAATGATGGGAATGACTCAGCAGGGTCTGTGTCCCTTTAAGAGCCTTTTTATAAAAGGGAAGGCTCTGCTGTTGTGTTCTCTCTCTTCTGTTTCCTGCTGTAACTGTTGTGTGTTGGAGACTGCTGTATTAACACGTGTATGTATATTGTTCCTGGTGTATGATATTGTAGCTAGTGTAAGATAAACCACCATTTAATATAGACCACTGTTGACCGTGTTTACTCCTGGGTTATCTCAGCGCAATAAGACTGTGCACGCTCTGACATGAAATACTGTCAGAAGTTGCCTTTTTTTCAGCGCCGTTATAACTTCGAACCGTCACTAAACGAACTGTGAAGTTGAGCTCTATCTGCAGTGGCTTCTGATTTTGATTTTCCCTACAGCAACCACTCCCTGAGGTGGCTTGGGCTGAAAAAAACCAGGATTGGGATAAATTGGCCCTGCCATTTTTCATCCCCAGTGGAGGATTCAAACTCGGAACTCCGTTTTTAATCCAACACCTTAAGTACTATCTCAAACAATCTGTTGGTTAATAATGACAACATGTTAAGAACATTCCGGGGGCAAGAATTTATTGTCAAAGTAGCAGGTTCACACACAGGCCCGTTTGCTCATATTTTTAGCGCCGAACAAATTCATCCATCATCAGTGGTTTCAATTTGGTAAGGAACCCACACGTGTTATTTCCACGTCATGTTGTTAAAATTACTGGTTTTTGGACTTCACAGTTGCCGTAAGGAAAGAAGCACAAACAAAATAAGCTGGAGTAAAGATTTTGGAGAAACCAAAAAATGCTTTTGTCACATCTGCCGATCATATTCTCGAACAACAATCTTTGGGTGAAGATAACAAGCAGTTAAACAGGGACAGCACAATGCAAACACACGTTTGGGCCAGCAGCACAAATAAATAGCAGGCATTTTTCGTATTAGAACTCTCGAAAAGGCACGTTTCAATGGATAATTTCAAAAACAAAGCTTCCATGTTTGCAAGTAATAGGTTGTGTAAAGCATTCAGTAAATGATCTGGATTTCCCTTAAAATGTGCTTTAACAGCAACTACGTTGGAAGACTCATTGCAAAGCCTACAATTCAATCGCTCTGGGTGAGAACTTTGCTCAACTGTATTGGGTGTACGTGAAGCTTTAAAAATATTGTCGTGTTAGTATTCGTATTTTTTTTTTAAAAAAACCAGCCACGCTGTAGGAACGTGTGTTCAAAGAAACGAACATGGCTAAATTGGCAATCTTAAATGCCCTCCCACCTGCCTTTTAATGTAGGCTTTGTGTCTGGATAAACAAGCGTACAAAATGATGGATCTGAGTGAAGTCTTTGAATCATCATCACAGCTAACCCAAAATTCAGATTTCAGCAGGCCGGGAAATGTTTTCGATTCGTGTATAAATCCAGCACCCAGTTATAAATATAAAGGAGTCGTTTTGGGTAGCCTTAAATTTTTATCCCAATAGCTTCACACACCTCTCTTTTGTTCCCCTCTTGATTAGTTAATGAGTGGGGGATACCTGCACCAGGTAAGTCTCATCAGCATTGATCTGCACACAGTCAGTTTGCATATTAATGGCCGGGTTAAAATTTACATTCATCTTTTTGCATGCAACCAGGCTCTGCCAAGGATTGAACACATGCTTGGAGTTTCTGGATGGGAATAAATTCTCAGCCGTTCTTTTATACCTTTTCCAGAGCAAATGATTACAATTGTACAAAGGTTAGTTTCCCTGTTTACTTAAGTTATTTGTAGCTCAGTTAATGCTCTCCACAGTTAATTCGTTCATCAAAAATCATGTTACAAAGTCGGTATGCAAGATTTTAAAGGCGGTTAGAATGAAACACGCCGGAGATCATCAAAAGCCTATCTAATTTTTGTTTTACAAAAAATATTCGCTCTTACTTTTTTTTTTTTTCCCCGCCCCCAGTTATGGTTAATAAGAATTTTTTTTCTGCTTCTATTCAAATCCATCATCGTTAATATTTACATCTCGTGATTCTCCATGGTTCAAAACAAAGAAGTCTTCCGTTTGCAATCCGTATCTCTCAAGAGCTTCTTTCAGTTTAACAGGTGGCTCTAAATAGTACTGCGAAGAAAAACAGGAAATGCCAGATTAGACATAAATTAAGTTCTGTGTGGAATACAGTAAACTATGGACTCGAAATCAAATTAAATGTCTGTGGAGATTGTCAGTCATCCAGGTCAAGGTTTCCGCAAAGGCACTTTTTCAAAAGGCAACTGGCCTTTCTTGAACTGCACTAACCAAGTTCAACCTTGCTTAGCTATCTTGGTGATCTGGCAAGCACTGGTATGGATAGAGAACACCTTAGAACATAGCAGATCATCAGAGCTGGAAGGGACCTTGGGAGATCTTCTAGCCCAACCCCCTGCTCAAGCAGGAGACCCTATACTATTTCAGACAAACGTGTTCTTGATACATCGCATAATATCAGTCAGAAAATGTCCCTACTCTAGTAATCTAGAAAGCGCTGTAGATTGTATTATTGCTGAATTTGTCACGACCTTGGTGGTCTAGACTAGAGCAGGGGTCCCCAACCCCTGGTCTGTGGACCGGTACTGGGCCGCGGCACGCCAGCAACCGGTCCGCACAAACAAGCAAAGCCCCATCCGTGGGATGCAGGCAGCACACAAAACCACGCCCCCTCTGGTCCACGGAAAAACCTTTCTCCACACAACCGGTCCCTGGTGCTCAAAAGGTTGGGGAGCTCTGGTCTAGAGACTTAATTTTAGTACCTATTCATTTACCTAAAATGAATGATCAAACGAGCTCAACAGAATTAAAGATGGCTTGCATCCATAAACCAATGAACGCAGTGACTCAGTCTTAAAATGACGAGGCAGCCCATCTTAAGACCTGTTGATCTGACAACTGTGTCAGCATCATTTCTTTTTTTAAAAAAATATGTTTTATTGGGTTTTTATTTTTTACATATCACCATCAATATTTGGCAAACAGTGTGTTGTCTGGGTTTGTACTTACAAATAATCAATAACAGTTTCTATAGTTCCATATTCCACACAGTAGCTATCCTTGATTTTCTCTTCTCCCAATAATATTCTCTTTTATCAACCTTAAATTAGCACATTTCTTGATAGTTTTAGAAGATAACGATTAAATATCCACGAATATCCGCCCCCTCATTATTAAGCTTCTTTTCTAATTAATCATCGAGGTCACCTTATCATACATCCTGTTTTCAGAGTTCTCATTTAAATTTATTTTCCCCTCAATATTCAAGAGGAAACAGTTTTACCTGTTAAAATTTTCTTAAAAGTTAATTACACTTAACAACAACAACAACAATAATAAAGTTGGAAGGGACCTTGGAGGTCATCTAGTCCAACCCCCTCTTCAGGTAGGAAACCCTATACCACTTATATATTGAAGTCTTTTTCCTCCTATGAACCATCCCAACACTTACATTTCTGTTTCATTTTACCCGAAATGGCTCATTTCCGTTATATTTTTTGCCAGGTTACAATTTGTTAAAATATTACGGTCAGCCGCCTTGCATTCCAAATCCTTTTTTTAAAAAATCTGGAAACCGTTCAAAAAGAGGAAAGGGCGCAAACATCCACGATGGGACAAATTAATGAGATTTTCTTTGCGAGTAATGTTCAAATGGGGGGGGGGTGTCACGATGGCTCAGTGGTTAAAGACGCTGAGCTTGTCAGCTGGAAAGCTGATAAGTTGAGGTTCGAGACCCCAGCGCCGCGCGATGGGGTGAGCTCCCGTCCCTTGCTCCAGCTCCTGTCCACCCAGCCGTTTGAAAGCATGCAAACGCGAGTAGATAAATAGATACCACTTCGATGGGAAGGTGACAGTGTTCCCTGCGCCTTTGGCATATAGACATGCTGGCCACAGGACCACCAAAGTGTCTTCAGACAACCCTGGTTCCCTCGGCGAAGAAACGGAGCTCTCTGGAGTCAGACACGACTGAAATTTACAATTACCTTTTTTAAATTTTCAAGTGTCCGTTATTAGGTGCAGGTGCGTATGGATTTAAGATAGCGTCAAAAACATTCCAGAGGCGTGCCGGCTCAGGAATTCTGGGAGTTGAAGTCCACAGGCCATAAGAGGGCCACAGTTCCCCACCCCTGTCCTGATTGCTGAAGTGAAATGTGAATCTGTGGTTCTACGTCCTTCCATTTTAAAGCAAACATTGAATGAGTTATATACATACCTCATTTGCTAAAGCAAAGGTTCCCCAGTGAACGCCGATAGACTTCTTGGCTTGTACATCAATGTGGATCCGCACTGCTTCTTCAGGATCCACATGCTGGTATTTCATAAACCACCTACCCCAAAAGAAACAGAGGGAAAAAAATACATAATTTCCTTGAAGGTTACCTTGACCCTTTTGGTTTCCTAACGGTGTTTGTACAAACTTGGTGCTTGAATTACAACTTTTTTTTCTGGCCAACGTAAAATCTCCCAGGGGTCCCTTTCATTTTGTATCTCTATAGATTTTCCTGGCTATTTTTCCCTGCTACTAAGAATAGTTGCCTATTATTCATTTGTTAAGCTGCCTCAGGGCGAAATGCAAATTCCAAGCCATTTGCAAAACACCCCACAGATTACATCTACCATAGTTCCTCTCTCTTGTCTTGCTCTCAACTCCTCCCTTTTTCATCGTTAAGTACTCGCACCTCCTGCCTCTTTTTTTTAATTCAACCTTCCACAACTTGGCACCCTCAAAATGGGTTGGGACTGTTTTGAGCCCAGAATTTGGCAGTTTCGACCTATCTACAGGAGAAAAGTGCCCTGGATTGTGGGTTTTCATTGTAAGGACTTGGGACGCTTCCTATCTAACTAGATAATTGGCTGTAGAAGAGCAGGCTAAGCTGGAAGGTGGAGGTAAACATGTCATCAGTTTGAGGTCCTTGCGTTGCCACAAGAGACTCAGGTCAACACCCCCCCACACACCAATTTAGCTTTGACTGTTAGTTGACCAGATTCTTCTGTATAGGTAGCTGAATAAATCCTTCTGTGTTTTGTATCAATAAAAGTCCTGGTTATTTGCACCTGACATTATTAATCTGCTACACTGGCACTGAAGATAAGTCCTCAATTACATCCACTCTTTAATAAATGTCTGTGGAGATTCTCAGTCCTCCAGGTAGGTCCTGGTTGTCCCAAAGGTGCTTTTTTCCAGGAGGCAACTGGACCTTCTTTTTTTTCTTTGAAGATATTTCGCTTCTCATCCAAGAAGCTTCGTCAGCTCTGACTAGATGGTGGGGAATGGAAGGATTTTATATCCCTTGCAGACAGCTGGTCATTTGCCTTCTTTTAGAGTCGTTGAGGCCACTTGGAGGTTTACCTGTGTCCTGAAGGTCACAAGGGAGGGTGCAAATGGGTGTGGAGCCTTCTTGGCTGCAGGGCACAGGGCAGAAAACATCCTGTAGCCAAGAAGGTTTCAAAGCCTCAGGTGACCCTGAGGACACAGGCAAACCTCCAAGTGGCCTCAACGACTCTCTAAATAGAAGGCAAGTGACCAGCTGTCTGCAAGGAATATAAATCCTTCCATTCCCCACCATCCGGTCAGAGCTGAAGAAGCTTCTGGGATGAGAAGCGAAACGTCTTCAGAGAAAAACAAGAAAGTCCAGTTGCCTCCTGGGACATTCTTTAGCAAGTTACAACGACACTGAAAAAAAGTGCCTTATGACCGCTTTTTCACACTTATGACCACTGCAGCGTCCCCATGATCATAAATTTGGGTGCTTAGCAATTGGCGGGTATTTATGACGGCGACAGCATCCCGGCGTCAATGTGATGATCATGTGTGACTTTCCCAGCCGGTTTCCAACATGCAAAGTCAATGCGGGGGGGAAGCCGGATTCGCTGAACCACCACACAACTGTGCAATTCACTTAACAACTGTGGCAGAAGAGGTCATAAAACGGGGCATAGCTCATTTAACAACCGTCCGGGCTTAGCAAGGGAAATCTGTTCTGGGTCGCTGAGGACCACCTGCCTCTAAAAAAAACATCTGTAGGCTTATCGTTTGCCCTCCGTGCCTCAGCTATCGCTATCCCACCTTGGTTCGTAGGCGCCGATGGGAATCGCTGCCAAATCGAAAGGCCCAAACCGCTTCCCAATTTCCTCGAAGGCAACGCAATAACCGGTATCTCCGGCGAAGAAGAACCGGTTCCAGGGGCCCAGAACAGACCAGCTTCCCCAGAGAACTTTGTTTTCATCTCTGGCAGTCCTTTTGCACCAGTGTTGAGCGGGAGTGAAAACAAAGGTGACGGCGTCGTGGCCAGGGATGCAGTTTTCTCCCCACCAGTCCAGTTCAATGACGTTCTCACAGCCACATCTCTGCATCCAGTCCAACAGACCCAGAGGCACGAACCACCTCAGTTCACTGCCAAAGCGTGCGTTTAAACCCCGGACGGTGGGATAATCCAGGTGGTCGTAATGGTTGTGGCTGATCAAGACGGCGTCAATTTTGGGCAGCGCGTTGATGGTGCACGGAGGGCCCCGGAAACGTTTAGAGCCTATAAACTGCAGCGGGGAAGCCCGCTGGCTGAAGATGGGATCGGTAAGAAAGGTCACGTCATCCATTTCGACCATCACCGAGGCGTGTCCGAGCCACGTTACTCGCAAACCAGTTCCGGTCTTCCCGAACCGTTCAGGGTTTTGGACAAAATAAGGGGTTAACACCGGAAGGTGCATGTCGAGGACCTAGCAAGGGAAAAAGAGAAAAGGCAATGTCAGAAAACAGGTCCTATTACCAAACGACAACTATTATACGTCTTCAATCAATCAATCAATCAGAATAAAGCTGGAAGGGACCATGGGGGGTCTTCTAGTCCAACCCCCTGCTCAAGCAGGAGACCCTATAACATTTCAGATAGGGGGTTGTCCAATTTCTTCTTAAAAACTTCCAGTGTTGGAGCATTCACAGCTTCTGGAGGCAGGTTGTTCCACTGGTTAATTGTCCTCACTGTTAGGAAGTTTCTCCTTAGTTCTAGGTTGCTTCTCTCCTTGATTAGTTTCCATCCATTGTTTCTTGTCCTGCCTTCAGGTGCTTTGGAGAATAGCTTGACTCCCTCTTCTTTGCGGCAGCCCCTCAAATACTGCAATACTCTTAATCCTTTAATAGCTTTACTCTGCCTTGGTACAGTATTAGCTCAGCTGCAGAAGGGTGTCAGTGTAGCTACAACAACCCAGCTTGAGTGTAAGACCAGCAGCAGATGCTCCAAAGCTGGGAGCATTAACAAACTGATGACAAAAACAACCATTTGCAGGTAATGTGCACATTGCTACATTTATGTGTACCAACAAAACTCCGTGGAAAAACATCTGATTTAATTTAGGACACAAAGGAAGGAAACAAGACATGCAGCAGGGGGGAAATAAAATAAAGTTATATACCGGCACTAGCAAATTAGCATCCAGCCTGGAAGTTAAACCATAGCTTTTATTTCAATCAAGCTGAACAAGAATCTTGCTGACAGCTGTATCTTTAGAGAGTACAGGTAATCCTTGATTTACAACCACAGCTGAGTGTTCAGTGAGACGGTCGTTTTTGCCCCATTTTACAGCTTATCTTGCCACGGCTGTTAAGCGAATCACTGCAGTTGATAAGCTAGTAACCCGGTTGTTAAGTGAATCCGGCTAACCCCCATTGATTTTGCTGGTCAAAAAGGTTGCAAAAGGGGATCACGTGACCCCGGGGGGGGGGACCCTGTGACCGTCGTAAATATGAGCCGGTGGCCAAGCGTTCGAATTTTGGAATGGAAAAAATGCTCTGACCTCTTTTTTTTCCACACAGGAACCAAAATGATAAAAGCAGTGGCACATCCTCGTATTTGTCATTTGGGTGAAAGAAGTCAAATCAGGGTTTCCTTAAGAGTGGGTGACAGGCCCGAAATGTGGATATCAACACTGATCTACAGGCAGTCCTTGACTTACAGCCACAATGGAGCCCAAGATTTCTGTCGCTAAGCAAGACAGTGGCTAAGTGAGTTTTTCCACCATTTGATGACCTTTCTTGACACAGTTCAGGGAGCCCCTGCAGAATGTTAAGTTAGTATCATGGTTGTTAAGTGGATCCGGCTCCCTCCACAGTCGCTTTCCTCCTCCTCCTCCTCCTCCTCCTCCATCATTCCACAAACCCTACTCCCTTCTAACACTGATGATGTTCCCTAGTTTGGGTAATGAAACATCTACAAGAAAACAACCCAGCTCACAGAGTACCAAGGACCCCACAGTCCTCTCCTCCTCCTCCTCTTCCTCTCTGCAAAACCCACTCCCTACCGGCACTGATGAGGTTACCTAGTTGGGTAACGAAACGTCTGCAAGAAAACAACCCAGCTCAGAGAGCACCCAGGACCCCTCATTTCAACCCTGAGCTACAAACATTCTCCTTTATTGAAACTAAACTATTGTCTTTGACAAACCTGGCATCCCAAACTCTTAAGAAGGACAAACGTGAACTTTTTCTTCACCTCTGCTTTGATATTTCTCCCCCCCCCCATCCTCCTTTCGTAAACGTGACAGCTGGTACGTTTGTGGAATTGGGATCAGGGGCTTTAGCTGTTACTGGGCAATTCTTAAAGAGCTTTTTTCACTTTAGACAGGCCTGAACTCATCTGGATGCTTAAATATGCTTGCCACGTCAGGAAAATTCCTGTAGCTCCTTAAAAGGCGAGGAACTTCATGCAATAATAGGTATGTTAATCTTTCAGATGCCACAACATTTCTTTGCCCTGCTGCAAAAGATTAAAACTGCCCCACCTTTGTAGTTTGGCTGAAACAGCACGCGGAGGCTAATCCAGGCTGCCAGTCATTGCTCTCATAATTCTGTTCTGAGGTTCAATTATAAAAAAGTCAATTATAAAAGGCAGGGGGCTTGGGTGAGCTGACGATGTCCCTGGTTGGCTGTGCAGTTGATTGGGATCCTGAGGCTGATTGTAGGTCAATGTGTGTGTTGATGGAATTGCTTGTGGCGTTGTCAGGCTCCGATGAGCTCGTGAGCGTGGCGGGTGGTAGCGTGGTAACGAAACAAGCTTGGAGAACGAAGCTCCACAATCATCCTTCACCCGAGCTGCAGATATTTGCCACTATTGAAAAACCAGCATTTCTTTCCAGTTTCCAGAAAGAAAAAAATAGGCATAGTGGACAATGGATTCACTTAACAACCAAAGGGTTGACTTTACGACCGTGGCATTTGCTTTACAATTCCTGCATTCACTAAACGAATGCTGCAAAAATATATATATCATAAAATCAAGCCATGTGATGACTCAGGTTACGACCGTCAGGACTTTATGATCCTGAATCCTAGATCTGGAAGGGACCTTGGAGGTCTTCTAGTCCAACCCCCCTGCTCAAGGCAAGGAGTCCTTATACCATCCCAGCCAAATGGTTGTCCAGTCCATTTTTGAAAAACTCCAGTGATGGAGCATGCCCCTCTCAATGACAGTCATAAGTCAAGGACTATCGATAAAATACAAAATTACAGACAATGCAGGATCATCTCTTGTGTTCTACAGTGCTAGAAAGTATTGTCTATGCCAGGGTTCTTCAAACTTGGCCCTTTTATGACTGGTGGACTTCAACTCCCAGAATTCCTCAGCCAGCGTGCCTGGCTGGGGAATTCTGGGAGTTGAAGTCCACCAGTCATAAAAGGGCCAAGTTTGAAGTCCCCTGGTCTGGATCCAAGCCCGCAGTTTCCTCAAAATGGCCGACTGAGGAATTCTGGGAGTTGAAGTCTCACAAGTCATAAAAGGGCCAAGTTTGAAGACCCCTGGTCTGGATCCAAGCCCGCAGTTTCCTCAAAATGGCCGACTGAGGAATTCTGGGAGTTGAAGTCTCACAAGTCATAAAAGGGCCAAGTTTGAAGACCCCTGGTCTGGATCCAAGCCCGCAGTTTCCTCAAAATGGCCGACTGAGGAATTCTGGGAGTTGAAGTCTCACAAGTCATAAAAGGGCCAAGTTTGAAGACCCCTGGTCTATGTGACATTGAGCAATATATTCTGGTGAAGCCACTGCAAGTCAGTAAACGGTGCTAATATCTTTCATTAACTACATTAGATTTGAAGACCGATAAAAGAAATACATTACTTATATCGTAACCTCAATCTGAAGAAATGTGTGCTTTCTATCGAAATAAAGAACACAACTCAACAAACTGCCCATTTTCTCTTTACCAGTGACATGTTTCCTGGATTCTAAAGCCACAAGATAAGGTACCAGAATATCAAAAAAAATATAAACCAAATACGTCTCGGACTGCATTATCAATTATTTAGGAAAGAGGATATTTGCTAAGTCTATTTACATACGATGCTGGATTAGCAGTGTGTGTTGCGTTCGCCCTGAAAATAGCTGTGTCTGCTTCACATATTAAATCATTTTTGGGTGCAGTTATATTTGACCATTAAATTACAAAGTTATCGTCTACTTGCTCGCCAATTGCCTTTCCCATAAATTGAAGCACGGTGACCGCGAATCGTTCTACCTGTTTCGAACTTGGGACTTTACTGTGGTCTTTTTCTATGAAATACCACCTCAAGATGTTTGGGATGATGAGTGGTTTCCAAGTCGGCCAGGGGTTCATAAATCTTCCATCTTTGCTTTTCTTCGACTTGGTTACGTCTTCCTCCAGCCGATAATCCAGCCGGAAGCTTTTTCTGGAAGTCCTGGAAGAATTGCTCCCTCGGGAACCTTGATTTGAATTCTGACGTTTTCTTACATCTTCTTTCAGGCTTGGATTGCAAGGCTGTTCTTCGTCCATGTCATTTGGTGACGAACTGGGGGGTGGGTGCGAAAGAAAAGAAAAGTTAATTCTCTTTCTTAATTGGAACATTAAAGGAACGGGGGGGAGGGGGAGGAAATCCCAGACGTACCCTAAAAAACTGCTCCCAAACTTTTCCTCCATGTTTCCACGCCAAGAACGTTTTAAGAGCAGGTCTTGGCATGCAGACGTTAGAATTCCTTTAATAAACTGAGGACCAGAAGCTTGTTCTGTCTGGTAAACAGGGTCGGCTTTTTCTTATGGCTGCGTTCCAGGAAGAGAAGCTAAAGCGCTCACTGAATAACAAGCTGTTTGTGAAGTTCACAATTTTATAGGAAGCTAATTAAAATACCAATGCGCTTAAATAGCTATGTCTCCTTCACGTGTTAAAATTATTTTAGGGTGATGTTATATTTGATAATTAGACTATAAGTCATCCTCTACTTATCTGCAGACTGCATTTTCCATAAATTTAAGCACAATAACCGCGAATCATTTACCTAGTACCCAATACTCCCTAGAGAGAGAGAGATGCAATCCAGTGCATTTTTTACTTGCAATAGTAAATGGAGAGTTATGGGGACACGGGGAAAAGTCGAAGAGAAAGGGGAAGAGAAATTAAGCACAACATAAAATAAAATCCCATAAAACAATTTCTCTCCTGCCTCCCCAGGTTGCTTAAACAGTGACCAAGTCTTCTCTGTCACATTTTAGGAAGGGGAAAGTAAGTCACGACAAGACGATAACGTCGTAGTGCTATTTCGTACGTTAAAAGTACTACAGTCCTCAACTTACAACAGTTCACTTAGTGACCGGAGTTACAACAGCACTGAAAAAAGTGACTTATGACCATTTTTCACACTTACAACCCTTGCAGCGTCCCACGTGGTCGCGTGATGAAAGATAAGATAAGATAAGATCATCTTTATTGTCATTTTTTTTACTGTGGGCACAACGGCACACATCAAAAATGAAATTTGATTAAAATTCAAACACTTGGCAAACCGACTCATATTTATGACGGTTGAAGTGTCACGGAGTCACGCGATCCCCTTTTGCGACTGTCTGACAAACAAAGACAGTGGGGGAAGCCAGATTCACCAGCTTAACAGCTGCAGGGATTCGTTTAACAATGGTGGCCAAAAAAAAAAAGGTCGTTAAAATGGGACAAAATTCGCTTAACCAATGTCTCACTTAACAACAGAAAATTCGGGCTCGGTTGTGGCCATAAGCTGAGCTGCCTGTATTATCAAAAGGATAACAATTTATTTGCAGGCCGCATTTTCTATCAATTCAAGCACGATAACCATGAATGATTGCCGTCGCCAGAGTGGATGGGGGAGTTATTGTTTTTATTGTTGTATATTGGGTTTTTTTTTTGTTTTTTTGTCAGTTGCCCAGAGTCACTGAGAGTGAATGGGCAGCCATTTAAAATTTCTAAATAAAATTTAAAAAATAAATAAATTAACAAATGTTTATGGCTTGCCAAGGATCTTACACCCCCATACGCAGCGCGTTCACCCTTTTGATATCGGAGAGGAGAGTTGATTCCAGAGTTTGTTTGTTTTTTAAATCCCAACTCAGCAAATTTTGCTCGTTTTTGGAATTAATAAGCGTTTTCCGGCAGTGGACTCTGTACGTCTGTGAGAAACCTTCAATTAAAATGAACTCTTGGTCCTCTGTCGACATCACAAAAAATGCTGCGCTGCTTGCTAATCCAGAAATGAAAAAGCATCTCTGGTCCCCACCAGCTTGCAAAGTTGGAGCAGGTTATGATTAGAACAAGAACGTGATAGACAAAGGCACTGTGTATGAAAGCCTACTTGCCACAAAAAGAAAGCTAGAGTTAGACTTAAAAAAATGGGATTTTTTGACTTATAATGGAAGAGCCTAAAATCTTACTTAATGGGCTTAAGGAGATTTTAAAAGATATTAATTGATTTAATATTTAGGACTTAAGATTTACAAGGGAAATAAAAATTAGCCATTAGAATAATAGTTTTGAATTATAATAGGGAAGTTGGATTGAAACAATAAAGGGTACTTTATTAGTAAGTGATGAGGTACTAGGATGAGAAATAGAATATATTTGTGAAACAAAGTAAGAATTTATTTAAGTAAACAATATGTGTATTTTAGATATGACAACTATTTTGTAATGAAATAAGGGAAATTTGGGTTACCCGAAATCTAAATACTATGGATATTAAGCTAAATTGGAATACTGTAATTGAAATTAGGTAAAAAAATTTAAAACAGGATATGGATATGTGTAAGTTAAAATATATTGATAAATGTCTTAACTGATTGATTGATTGCTAATTAGCAATGTATTAATTTAAATGTGATATAATAATCAAGGGAAATAGAGAGGGAATTTTTGATGATGTAACCTGAGATATGTACGAAAGATTTTGTTATTGGATTATGGATTACCCAATCACCACGCTGCTTCCTTAATATTTGGATTTTTGTAAAACTGGAAAATTAATAAAACTTGTTTAAAAAAAAAAAAGAATGTGATAGACAAGCGTAGACAGGTATCACAGGTAACCCTCGGCTTACAAAAGTTCATTTAGTGACCGTTCAAAGTTGCGACGAGACTGAAAAAAGTGACTTATGAAAGTTTTTCACACTTACGATCCCCAGGGTCGCGTGATCGAAATTCAAACCCTGGGCAACTGACTCGTACTTGTGACGGCTGCAGTGTCCCGGGGTCACGTGATCCCCTTTTGCGACCTTATGAAAAGCAAAGTCAATGGCGAAAATGGCGTCTGAAGAAGCCAGCTATAATTCACAACAGTTTAAAAAAAACAAAAAACCCTCATCAGTCTGAAAAGACGCTTGAAGACTCATTATTAACATGAGTCTCCACCCACAACATCTAGGTAAATAGTTAATCTCACTCAACTGGAAGTTGAGGAATGTTGTCACTACTATTAGTCGATTAAGATCTTGGCTTTACTTAGCAAAGTATTCGTTTCCTATTATTACACAGCAATTTGTAGCAAAGGAAGATCGAGGTGTTTCCTTTGCTTTGATTATAGTTCCCACATTTTCCTTCTCTTCGCTTCTTCCCATTGTGTGTGCAGTCATGTTTATTCACACTTTAAACCCTGCAGGCAGGAATCTCCCAAAGTTTTGGCAGCCTCTCCAAGGTCATGTAACAAAGCCAAATGCATTCAGGGTGAGCTTTTATCAGCCTGAGAAATTTCACCGCCCTGGATAATACATCCATAAATATGACTATGAGCCAGCAGTGTGCAGCAGCAGCCGAAAAAGCTAATACAATCCTGGGTTGTATAAACAGAGGCATAGAATCAAAATCACACAAAGTGACAAGAAGGTGACAAGCAACAGGGAGAAAGCAGAACTATTTAACTCGTTTTTGCATCTGTCTTTACACAAAGGGGGGAAAAAACAGTCCAACCTATCAAAAACAGTACCGTAAAAAAACAGATTAGAAACACAGATTAGATAGGCAAGAAAATGGTAAGTGAGAGCACCTGTCCAGCCTAGACGAGTTCAAATCAGCAGGACCAGATGGATTACATCCCAAGGTTCTCAAGGAACTGGCAGATGTGATCTCAGAACTACTGAACTATATTTTTCAAAGATCCTGCAGCACTGGGGAACTACCGGAGGACTGGAACAGAGCTGATGCAGTTCCCATCTTCAAAAAAGGGAAAAAATAAATCCAGGAAACTACAGATCTAATAATAATGTTTAAACCTAGCGGTTTAAATTGGTGCAGTAAAAATCTTGAGGAACTTCAGCATGAAGTTCCCCCGTTCAAGACACCGGTTGAAAAGTTTGCAAGGTGCCTTTATACCATATTAAGAGTCCACAAAGCCTTAATCAGGGGGCCCAAGGACACATTAAGCAACGTTTTTTTGGACGAGAGCCCAGACACATAACCACAAGCGAGCTTTTACAGTCACCCAAAGTACAACGTGGCACAATTGCATTGTCTAATGCGTGAATTGTTCCATATCAGGTCTTCTCTTCCTTAATCTGGAAGTTTACTGCTTGCAATTTTATCTTATGGAACAAAGCATCCATTATGCAATGCAAGCACACTACGGAGAGCGATGGAAATCTACAGCATTCACAATGATTTTTTTCAAAAAAAAAAGGGGAGGGTTTTTTCTCCGACTGAGAGCTTTTCCAGAAAGAAAGAAAACTTGTGTTAGTAAGCGATTAGACGACCATTTGTCTGAAATGGTACTATAGGGTCTCCTGCCTGAGCAGGGGGTTGGACTAGAAGATCTCCAAGGTCCCTTCCAACTCTGTTATTCTGTTATTTGATACAAAGAACGGGATGGGAAAGGAAAACTCAGCTGAAGACTGTGGGTGTCTACATTAGTCCTTTACAATTCAGTCACTTGTCTGAAATGGTATAGGTTCTCCTGCTTGAGCAGGGGGCTGGACTAGAAGACCTCAAAGGTCCCTTCCAGTTCTATTCTGTTCTATTCTGTTTGTTCTGTACTGTTCTCCTCATGAGCAAAACACAGCTAAATAAAAAGCTACATTTATCCTTTGGATTTCTTTTTAGTTAATGTTTTTTTTTTTTTTTAGTAGATTGAGGACTACTAAACCATTCAGTGCCCATTCGAATTTACAACAGTACTGGAAAAAGTGACTTATAACCATTTTTCACGCTTAACGACCATTGCAGCATCCCCGGGGTCACGTCATCAAAATTCAGACGCTTGGCAACTGACTCACAATAACAACCGTGGCTGAGTCCTGGGGTCACGTGATCCTTTTTTGCGACCTTCTAACAACTCAATGGGGAAGCCAAATACCCTTAACAAACCTGTTATTAACTTCATAACTGCAGTGATTCACTTAAGCCAATCGGGGCAAGAAAAGTCGTAAAACGGGGCAAAACTCATTTAACAACCGTCTCACTTAGCAACAGATATTCTGGGCTCCATTTGACAATAACTCAAGGACTACCATCCATGTATATCTTACAGGACAGGTTAAATACCAGGAGCAATTGTCTGTCTCACGTAGATTTATTTTTTTTTCTGTTGAGGTGGTCTTATTTTAATTTTTTTCTTCTTCTGACGGCTAGTTTATTTTAGGAAAAACTGGGGGAAATGTCTGGCTGTTAACAGCATTTAGGTTGCACGGGCTTTATATGCAAACGTAAAATAAAACGCCAGTTTCCTGCCCAGAATACAAATTGGGCAGGAGGGGATTATGTAACCCTTTTCTGAAAAGCCAGCCCAGCACATTTCCATGTCAACGAAGGAGAATGCTGGAACTATATAGCAACTGAATGGATCTGCCTGCTTTTCGTTCCTCAATTCAATCCTATTCACCAGCTAAAAAACGAGACAGGTCTTGGGATAAAGAGTAAAAAAAGAAAAGAAAAAAAAGAAGGGCTGGACATAATGCATGTTAATATCTCAATTAAGCACCGGTTTTTCTTCCAGCATCTGACATTCCAAATGGCTGTCGTTCCCAAACAATTATTTAGCAATCTGGACTGTAATTTATTTATCTATTTTTTAGAATGCTACTGCAAATCGGACTCTTATCCTCCCAAATTGCTGAGGTACAGAGAAGTGAACTTAGCTCAAATTTAATTTCTAGCTTTGTTTAAGGTGCAAATTAAGCAATCCCTCTGGGACAAAGCAACTCCTAATTCTGGCACCGGCTGTCTGCTCCTCCCTTCTCTTCTCCAAAATTCAATTCCACATGAGCGAAAGACAGAAACCCCCAACTTCCCACTGATAATAAGGAATCTACAATAATTAATCTTTTCCCCTGCAACGGAAAAAGACCGCCCTATTTCCCAAAAAAAGAGCTTGCAAACTTTCTTTTAATTGTCTTAACTTTCGGGAGAGGAAAGTTGCTTTGCTCTGTTATCCTCTCTGATCTTCTTCCTCACCATCTCTGACTACAGGAATAAACGCAGCCACTGTTTTGATTGACAGAGAGGTAACGCATCCTTGTTCCAGTCTTGCAGTGCGGCTAGTCCTCAGCCTACAGGCATTTATTTAGCAACCGTTAATGGCACTGAAAACCGTGACTTACGATGGACCCTCCCACTTACGATACATTGCAGCATACAGATCGCGGTTATGTGATCGAAATTGGGCCAATTGGCAACTGGCATGTATTTACGAGAATGGCAGGGTCCCGGGATCGTGTGATCCCCACTTGAGATCTTCCCAGGTGGCTTCTGAAGAGCAAAGTCAACAGGGAATGCTGGATTCACTGCAGTGCTTGGCTCAACAATCATAGCAAAAAAAAAAAAAAAAAATGTAAATTTGGGCCTGACTCATTTTAACAACGGCCTTGCTTGGCGATGGAATTTCTCGTCCCAATTGTGGCCATTAAATTGAGGACTCCCTATATTCTGCAAATCCTATTCAGTGCCCAGAGGGTTCTATTACAGGGGGTCCAGAGGGGAGTTTACTACTGCAAGCCCCCATCTGCAACTCAGTTAAGACAAGAAGGTTGATGAAATTTAGCTCATTAGCACCAAGCAGAATGTATGTACGGCAGCCGTTGAAATTCCAAAATAATTCTCCTTTTTCAAGAGGCAACTGGACTTCCTTGTTTTTTCTTTGAAGACGTTTCACTTCTCATCCCAGAAGCTTCTTCAGCTCTGACTGGATGGTGGGAAATGGAAGGATTTATACTCCTTGCAGACAGCTGGTCATTTGCCTCCTTTTAGAGAGTCCTTGAGGCCATTTGGAGGTTTACCTGTGTCTTCAGGGTCACAAGGGTGGTACAAATGGGTGTGGAGCCTTCTTGGCGGAAGGACACAGGGCAGAAAACATCCTGTAGCCAAGAAGGTTTCAGCCTCAGGTGACCCTGAGGACACAGACAAACCTCCAAGTGGCCTCAACGACTCTCTAAAAGAAGGCAAATGACCAGCGATCTGCAAGGAATATACATCCTTCCGTTGTTAACTACGAACTGTTGTAAGTCGAGGACTTCCTGTTTCTCCATTTCCAATTCACTCGCTCCTCCACTGCCCCCCTTTTTTCCAAGGCCACGTGAGCCCGGTTCCCGAGTGTCTCCCTCCACACGTGAAGGCAGGTGGTGAGGGAGATGTAGGATAGCCCCGCACATCTGGGGAAACCTCTGGTACCTGGGAGCCGAGTTCAAAACCGGTGTCGGATCCCGTTAGGTGAGTCCCTCCCACCCACAGCCCCTTCCCACCCCACGGCCTCCCACAACCGAAGGAGCTCCTCGGCGTTGGGGCGCCCAGCGAGAGTCCCCGGGAACCGACCAGCTCCACAGAACGACGGACGGTGGGAGCTGCGGGGTGCAGGAAAGGCCCAGGCGGGTGGTGGGATTCGGGGGGCTCGGCGGCCACAGGGGGGGTGGAAGCCCAGCCTTGGGCGCCCTCCGAGGCAAAGGAACCCGAAAGATGCAGCTCTGCAGAGATCCCCTTTGCAAGGCTTCCCTTGATGGGATCCAGAGGGATCTCTCAGGATTCTCCCTCCCTGAGTGATCCCCTCCTGGTGCACAGTGATCTCTCACCTCTCCCGGCCAGGCTTCTGCAGAGCTCGCCTTTGTAAGATTTCCCTTGATGGGATCCAGAGGGATCTCTCCGGATCCCCCCTCCCTGAGTGATCCCCTCCTGGTGCCGGGAGATCTTTCCCCTCCCCGGCTGGGCTCCTGCAGAGATCGCTTTACAAGGCTACCCTTGCTGGGATCCGGAGGGATCTCTCCGGATCTCCCCTCCCCGAGCGACCCCCTCCTGGTGCCCAGCGATCTCTCCCCTCACCCAGCCAGGATCCTGCAGAGATCCCTTTACAAGGCTTCCCTTGCTGGGATCCGGAGGGATCTCCCCGGATCCCCCCTCCCCGTGCGACCCCCTCCTGGTGCCCGGCGATCTCTCCCCTCCCCCGGCCGGGCTCCTGCAGGGATCCCCTTGGCAAGGCTTCCCTCTCCGGATCTCCCTTCCCCGAGCGACCCCCTCCCGAGGTGGCTTCCCGGAGATCTCTCCCCTCCTCGGGCTGGGCTCCTGCGGGGCTGCAGGGATCCCCTTTGCCAGGCTTCCCTGGCTGGGATCCGGAGGGATCTCTCCGCCTCTCCCCTCCCCCAGCGATCCCCTCCGGCGGGGGTCCCCGCAGAAGGCTCACCTCTCCCGGCTGGGCTCCCGCGGGGCTCCGGCTTCCTCCTCCGCCGCCTCCGCCTCCTCCGCCGGCGGCCTCGGGCGCCTCTCCCTGCCCGGCCGCCGCCCCGCGGTCCCCTCGCCCGCCGTCCCGCCGCCGCCTTGGCCCGGCCTCCCCGGCTGGATGAACTCTGCCGGGCAGATGCACGTCTGCACTGCTTACACGTGTCACCAGTTGCAAGGGTCGTGGGAAAAGGGGAAGGCCTTCCGCCCGGAAGGACGTTCTTCCACTTGCCCACCACCACAATTGAGCCCAAGGTTGGGGAGACCTCGCTTAAGTGGGTTTTGCCCCCCCCCATTTTACCACCTTTCTTCTTTCCCCCTCCCGGTCACTAAGCGAATCTCAGCGGCCGATCAGTTAGCGACCCGGTTGTTAAGTGAAATCCGGCTTCCCCTTGGACTTGGTTAAACTACGAACACCGTTGTTAAGTGAACACCGGCTTTCCCCTCTCCGCCCCCCTTGACTTTGCTGGTCAGAAGGTGGCAAAAAGGGGGTCGCGTGACCCTCCGCCCGCTGCCCGGGGGACGCTGCGACCGTCATAAACACGAGCCCATTGCCAAGCGTCTGAATTTGGATCACGTCACCCTGGGGATGCTGCAAAGGTTGTAACTGTGAAAAAAACGGCCCTAAGTACCTTTTTTTTTTTTCCCCCAGGGCCGTTGTAACTTTGAACGGTCGCTAAACGAACCGTTGTAAGTCGAGGACTACCTGTAAGAAGCGATCTACCGATAAGGGACCGTTTCCCCTTTGCATCGTCTAAGAGGCTGATCGGTTGGGGCCCTTCGGATGTTGGTTTGGAATGGAGATTTAAACTAAGTTCTATGTTATTTCTGCGGCAACGGATTAAGCTGCGATTCCATCTTTGGCGCTCAGCCAGAAATTTTTTTATAACCGTTATAACGATTTATAACAGTGCATTTAGTGACCGCTTGAAGTTACAACGGCCTTGAAAAAAGGGACTTGTGACGACCATTTTTCACTTAACACATGTGGCAAGAAAAGTCATAAAATGGGGCAAAACTCACTTAACAAATTTCTTGCTTAGCAACATAAATTTTGGACTCAATCGTGGTCGTAAACTGAGGACTACCTGGATGTCTCTTTCTTGAGCTTTTTCTTTTTTTCTTTTTTTCTGTTTATCTTTTAATTTTCTATTTTTAAAAAAAATCAATAAAATTATACCTCTGTGTGTCTGTGTGTGTGTGTGTGAACTTCAGCTGGAGTTTTATATCAGAAAAGTTACATTTGGCATCTAAACCTCAATATTCAAAACTGATTATCGAGAGACAGAATATATGATCTTTTTAAAGTTTTTGCTATTCTGTAACCACCAGGTATTATATGACATCCATTAATTGCATATATTAATAATATATAATTATAACAATATATTAATAGTACACAATGCCAGCTGCCTGGAGTTTGGAGATGAGCTGGAATAGCTGTAATTAAGTCTCTGCTTTAATGAATATCTACCCTTGGATATTTGTAGGCTAGAAATAATTAGTAAAACCGTTAACACTGTAATAGGTGGGTTGTGTAATCGCCCAAAGGACATTTTTAATGGAAACAGTGAGGCGTTACTTTGCAAAAACCCAACATAAAAGTCTAATGGTTTTAAAAAGAAACATGGAAAAGATGATTAGAAGGGAAGATTTAAAAAACCCAAGTACTTACTGTACATATAAGCCATTAATAACCATTGGGCAAGGTTATTCAGCTACTGCCGGGAAGGTTTCAGTAAAACAGAAATGTATGCGGATTTATTTTATGAATAACATAGTGTATTCTTTACTTGCACTTAGTAACTTCACAGAACTAATCCGAAATTTATTTGAAATTCAGGTTTTATGTACCTTCTACCCTTCTTGTTTCTATAATCAAATTATCTCTATTTCTTTGGAAGGATATACAGAGAACACAAATAAAGAATACAGGTATGTGTTGAATTACAACCACAGCTGAGGTCAAAATTTCTGTTGCTAAGCGAGGCAGTTGTTAAATGAGTTTTGCCTCATTTCACTACCTTTTTTTTTGGCCACAGTAGTCAAACAAATCACTGCAGTTCTTAAGTAAATCACGTGTTCATTAAGCGAATCTGATTTTCCCCATTTACCTCGCTTGTTGGAAACCGGCTGGGAAAGTCAAAGTGATCACATAATGCCCCGGGATACTGCAGTTGTCATAAATACATGCCAGTTTCAATAATAAATATATATTTGCTTAGTTTAAACTTCCTTTTTATTTGTTTTGTTATTGTTGTAAGCCCAAGGGTGCGATGGGCAGCAAATAAATTTAATTTAGTAATAATTAATAATATTAATTGGGATTTTAGAAAGTAGTGGAAGAAAACATTTTATCCCAATCCCTGTTGTTTTGCAAACAAAAAGGAGATAAAATTACAAATGTAGCATGTTTGTAACATGAAACATTTTGCTTCTTTGAAACAATCATGCAGCAAGCAATAGATAGCAATCAATAAATCTGAATAAAGCTGGAAGGGACCTTGGAGGTCTTCTAGTCCAGCTCCCTGCTCAAGCAGGAGAACCCATACCGTCTCTGATAGGTAAATGTCTAGTCTCTTTTTAAAAACCTCCAGTGATGGAGTGCCCACGATTTCTGAAGGCAAAGCTGTTCCACTGGTTAATTGTCTTCACTGTGAGGAAGTTTCTCCTTAATTCCAGGTTGCTTCTCTTCTTGACCAGTTTCCAACCATTGTTTCTCGTCCTGCCCTCTGGTGCTTTGGAGAATAACGTGACCCCCTCCTCTTCTTTGTGGCAGCCCCTCAAATACCGGAATACTGCTATCATGTCTCCCCTGTTTCTTCTTTTCTTTAGACTAGCCAAACCCATGTCCCGCAGCCGTTCTTCGTATGTTTTGGTCTCCAGGCCTTGGATCATCTTAGTTGCTCTTTTCTGAACTTTGTCTAAGGTCTCATTTGTACTATGGTGACCAGAATTGGTTGCAGTATTCCAGGTGTGGTCTCACTAGGGTTTTATAAAGCAGTATAAAAGAAGTATTTATATGTTGTTGTTGTTAGTTGCGAAGTCGTGTCCGACCCATCGCGACCCCATGGACAACATTCCTCCAGGCCTTCCTGTCCTCTACCATCTTCTCTACCTACTTATATGTAAGTATTTATAAATAAGTATTTATAAATATTTTGCATAATCTTGATTCTCTGCCACTGTTTATACAGCCCAGCTTTGCAATATTAATTCCATGATTTTCCTAAGTAACAGAACCAGGTGGCATACAAGGAACGGTTGCTGGAATTGGGTAGGTCTAGTTTAATGAAGAGAAGGACCAGGGGTGACATGAGAGCAGCCTTCCAGTATCTCAGGGGCTGCCCCAAAGAAGAGGGAGTCAAGCTATTCTCCAAAGCACCTGAAGGCAGGACAAGAAGCAATGGATGGAAACTTATCAAGGAGAGAAGCAACCTGGAACTAAGGAGGAATTTCCTGACAATGAGAATTTATCAGTGGAACAACCTGCCTCCAGAAGCGGTGAATGCTCCAACACTGGAGGTTTTTAAGAAGAGACTGGACAGCCCTTTGTCTGAAATGGCATAAGGTTTCCTGCCTGAGCAGGGGGTTGGGCTAGATGACCGCCAAGGTCCCTTCCAACTTTTATTATTATTATAACCATCGCATAGGCTTAAAACATATCAAAAGCTCACGGAAGCATAAACAGATCCTGAATCTGAAGATCACACAAGTTTGTGATTTATTTATAATTTATTTATTTTTGCAGTCTCATGCGGTTGCCTAAAGGGAGCTGAAATTGAAAGAAAAACCCATAAAGAACTTGGGAGAAAGAAAAAAAAAAACCCCAGAAACGCCTGCAGCATTTCCACGCCAGGGACGTGGCTCGGCCCCGCCCACCCAGCCTCGGATCACGTGACTCGCCCTTCCGGAAATGCTCCCGGCTCCTCAGCCGATTTCCTTCGCTTGCCAACCAAGATGGCGACGGCCGTGTCCGCCGCTTGCCGAGCGGGCCGGCGGCTTTTCTGGACCCGGCCGGGACACCTCAGCACGCGGTGCGCAACCCCCGGACAGCGGGTAAGGGGGCGATTCACACGTGACGGGCTGCGAGCGGACTGCTTTCCACGGCGGCGGGCCTCCTCCATCAGAGAAGGCCTGCTCGGCGCGCTGCATTTTGGGAGATGTAGTCTTGTGGCCGGGATCGCGGCATAATGAAGGCGGCCTGGGCGGTAGAATCCCGGAAGACCGCCAGATGGCAGCTATATAGTGCTGCCATCTAGCGGTTTCTTGCAGTACAGGTCTGGCAACTCTTATGTAGCGACTTGTAGACTTCAACTCCCAGAATTTCTTAGCCAAGCATACCGGCTGGGGAATTCTGGGAGTTGAAGTCCACAAGTCTTTATAAAGTTGCCAAGTTTGTGTTGACTCCTGCTGTATAACATTGGGCAGCTTCCCCCCCCCCTTTCTTTCCATGGGGATTCCTGCACTTTGTTTAGAGTTTGTTAAGGATCAATTTGGAATTCTCTGTCAAATTGCTCCCAAATCCAGCCTCTATTATTGCCAGGATTGCCCATTGGAAGTTATGAACATAGAACTTAGAATAACAGAGTTGGATGGGACCTTGGGAGGTCTTCTAGTCCAACCCCCTGTCAATGCAAGGAGATCCTATACCCATTCCGGACAAATGGCTGTCCAGTCTCTCCTTGAGACTGAAATAGAAATATAATATTGATTGATTGATTAGCCCTTGGGCCATATCAAAGTGCAAAGTTCCAGAAACAAATTATTACTAAAACTTGATAAAAGCAAATTTAAAATGGAGTGGGATAAAATACAGTTGAAAATGAAATTGGAATAAAATGAAATGAAATTGGAATAAAATACAGTCTAAAGTGAAATTGGAATAGAGTACAATAATTTAAAATATAGATCAAAATACGATAATATTATATTTCGGTGTCACCCCTGCCAATCTACCCCAATCGGTCCCACATATGCAGATCTCAGCTGAACCATTTTGCTTAAGTACTGTGCTGTGTTAAATGTTATTTTCAGATTCTGGCCGCACATAAGATAAGTTGTTTCGATATGGGGATCCCAATATAGAAATAAAATAGGAAGGAGCCAATATTTATTGCCTGCACTTAGAATAAGTACAGATAAAAGTTGTGGTTACCCTTCATGCATCAACACTTCATTGTGGTTTGCCCATGGTTTATAGATAAGGAGACTTTGCAAACTCAGTCACCTGTTTATTCTTTAAACCATGGGTTAGTCTGTCTGCTCCTTTCACTCTGTAATATCTAGGTTTGAATCAGACTTAAGAAGAGACAACTCTTCCTGGGAATTAATCACAGATGAAGCGGTGATATTTTAGAGAGATTTTGCTTATAAACCAGAGAACAGGGACTTCTTCCCCCCCCCCTTGATTGTCTATAAACTACTCTAGAACTCTTTTACATTTTTGTGTGTGTGCATTCAAGTCAGTCTTGATTCCCGCTGACTGCCTGGATGAGTCCCTGCAGTTTTCTTGGCAAGATTTTGGAAGTGGTTTGCCATTGCCTCCTTCCTGTGGTTTACGGAGAGCGACTAGCCCAAGATCACTCAGCAGATTTTGTGCCCAAGGCTTGACGTGCTAGAACTCCCGGTTTCCCTTTTTTTCTACACCAAACTGGCTCTCCCTAAATTTTCAGTTAAAACGTGGCATTAAAAAAACATGTTGATTTAATAAAAAAGCCTTCATAACAGAGGGAGCCCATTTTCAATTTTCGTGGCGTGTGAAAAAGCATCGTAGTTTGGAAATGAGGGATTGAATGTTGAGTTAAAAGAGGTCATTGAAACCAAAGCTTTGGAACAGAAGCATTGAGAATTAAGCTGTGTTTTATGATAAGGCACAGTTTGACGACAAACAAATTGTGGCTAAAGGAAAATAACATTATGGCTCAAGATAATACAGCAACACATCCATTGACTGGTTTGTGCATCACATTAAAACATAAGAGGGATAGAATCAAGATCACGTCATGTGTTAATACCACTTTACAAGGCCTTGGTAAGGCCACACTTGGAATACTGCATCCAGTTTTGGTCGCCACGATGTAAAAAAGATGTTGAGACTCTAGAAAGAGTGCAGAGAAGGGCAACAAAGATGATCAGGGGACTGGAGGCTAAAACATATAAGGAACCGTTGCAGGAATTGGGGATGTCTAGTTTAACGAAGAGAAGGACGAGGGGGGACATGATAGCAGGGCTCCAATATCTAACTAATGCAAAGAGAGAAGCAACCTGGAACCAAGGAGAAATTTCCTGACAGAACAATTAACCACTGGAACAACCTGCCTCTAGAAGTTGTGAATGCTCCAACGTTGGAAGTTTTTAAGAAGAGACTGGACAGCCATTTGTCTGAAATGGTATAGGGTTTCCTGCCTGAGCAGAGGGTTGGACTAGATGACCTCCAAGGTCCCTTCCAACTTTATTATTATTATTATTATTATTATTATTATTATTATTATTATTATTATTATTATTATTATTATTATTATTATTATTATTATTATTATTATTATTATTATTAGCTGAATGTTAAAATTCAGAAGGGTCCCTGCACACATTCTGGTATACAAATATCTTGACATTTTCTGTCCTCATGTGAAGGAACACTTTAGAATCGATCGTGATAGATCCATAATTACACTACCAAAAAATCATGACTTTGGAGAAACCAGCTCCCCCACCCCCCCAATCTTAAATACAGGTAGTCCTTGACTTACAACCATTCATTTAGTGACTTTTCAAAGTTACTATGGCACTTATGACTGTTTTTCACATTTACGACCGTTGAAACATCCCCAGGGTCATGTGATCGAAATTCTCTTAAATAAACTTAGACTGTATATTAGTCATATTAGTCATGAGATACTTTTTTTTTTCTCCCAAACTAGGCGCTCCATCTTGGGAGAAACAGGTACAGGGCTACTAAAGTAGCACCCCAAATCGTCCTGAATGTCCCCGAAACCAAAGTCTCGACTCTGGACAATGGCTTGAAGGTAGCTTCTGAGGATTCCGGACTTACAACGTGTACGGTAAGTAACCTTGGTCAGCGAGAAACTGTCCTTTCTCGAGCTTGCCTCCAGAAGTCGTGGGCGCTCCATGCCCGGAGATTTTGGAAGCTGTGTTTAATTGTCTTAGTAAAAAAAAAACAATGTCTTCTGAATAAGGTGGGACTTTGGATCGATGCTGGAAGCCGATACGAGAATGAGAAGAACAATGGGACGGCTCACTTCCTGGAGCACATGGCTTTTAAGGCAAGTTCTGAAAATACATTTCATTTATTCATTTCCGACCGTGTGCGTTGCAAAGGCCCGAGGTCGCTGCTCGCCTTTTTATTTTATTTTATTTTTGCAAGAATTCTTCTGAGCCATATGGAGGCCCTGTGAGGATCCTTAAAAACTAAAAAAGTGTTACAAGTTGCCTGTGTTGAACCTGCAGGAAATAAGGCACGGTGGAACATATAGCAGGGGTCTTCAAACCTGGCCCTTTTATGACTTGTGGACTTCAACTCCCAGAATTCCTCAGCCAGGCACGTGTGCCTGGCTGAGGAATTCTGGGAGTTGAAGTCCACAAGTCATAAAAGGGCCAAGTTTGAAGACCCCTGGTGTAGATAGATGGAGAAGCTCCTCAATCAATCAAACAATCAATCTGGGAGGGTTAGGGTATATAAGTCTAAGTGCTATTGCTATGAAGACCCAATAAATAATCTCTTTTTTCCCCCCCTATCGCTTCTCCAGTTGAAATAACTGCAGATCCTTAAATCGCAGGGAACCAAAAAGAGATCTCAGCTGGATCTGGAGCTAGAGATTGAGAACATGGGCTCTCACCTTAACGCTTACACCTCGAGGGAACAAACCGTGTACTACGCAAAAGCTTTCTCAAAAGACCTGCCAAGAGGTAATTGGAAGCTCTGAAATTCTTTTTGTTTGGGTGTTGTGTGTTGTTTGGCAAACAACAGATTAAATACGGGGCGACTGCATGCTACCCATGCTTCCTTAGGCCTATTGCCTTGAACTGTGAGATGGGTGGCAAATCAATTGAATAACAACAAATAAAGCAAAGGTAGTACAAATAGCAATAGGCGCCTTGGGTGCAATCCCAAAACATCTGGAGCATAACTTGAATACCATCGGCATTGACAAAATCCCCGTCGGTCAATTGCAAAAGGCAGCTTTGCTCAGAACAGCTGACATCCTGTGATAGATACCTCCATCCTGGACTAGATGACCTCCAAGGTCCCTTCCAACTTTATTATTATTATTATTATTATTCATTACCTGTAACATCATCAAACACCCACAGTTACCTATTCCAGGCCCTTGGAAAGACTCAGTAGGTGGATAAAACGTCCAAAATCCAGTCTGAACATCTGTCTGACGCTGCGATAATAATATTCTTCCGTGCTGTCTTTGAAATAGTACTCTAGTTAACGGTAGCATCAGTGGGTGGAGCCAAGAGGGATGCAGAATGATCAAAGTCGAGTCTCCTGCAGGCCACGCCCCTTTGGTCCATTTAAGGGGGGGGGAAACCCGGGATGTTCTGAAGAGTCTCACATAATTCAAATAATGTTGAGCTGTCCCATCAGTAATTAATTATAAATACTTTCTTCCAGCCTTCTTAATCTGGAAGAGATGTGATGTTTTTCTGGAGTCCCGCCATTTCTCTACCTGCCAGCTGCGTTTAGTTGTAAATTGAAATTAATTTAGTTGTAAATTAAAAAACCCGAAGACTAAACTTTTAGCAGGTTTCTCGAAATCTGGTGAAATATTAAGCGGGGGGGGGGGGGGAAATAATAATTTTAATTGGTAATTTACTGAAATTTAATTTTAACCGATAAAAATTTATAAGAAGTGTGAAAAGAGCGTTTTGCTACTTTTCTATGCTTGTGTTACTCTGGCTTATCCATAACAGAGCAGGTAATTCTCGACTTAACGATCGCAACGGAGCCCACAGTTTCTGTTGCTAAGCAAAACAGTTGTTCAGTGAGTTTTGCCCCATTTTACGACCTACCTTGCCATAGTTGTTAAGCGAATCACTGCAGTTGTCCATTAAGGAACACGGTTGTTAAGTGAATCATTGCGGCTATTAAGTTAGCAACACGGTTGTGAGGGAAATCCGGCTTCCCCATTGACTTGGCTTGTCAGAAGGTCGCAAAAGGGGATCGCGTGACCCCCCCAGGGGACGCTGCGACCGTCATAAATACGAGTCAATCGACACGCCTCTGAATTTCAATCATGCATCCCTGGGAACGCTACCACGGTGGGAAGTGGGCAAAAACGGTCATCCATCCCTTTTTTTTTTTTCCCAGCGCCGTTCTAACATCAAACAGTCGCTAAACGAACCGCTGTGAGGTTGAAGGCGACCCGCCCATAATTTGATAATTCCCCCAGTGAAAAAATGTCCTTGGAAAACTGGTTGGAATTAAATGCATTTTGCAACCCTGTGGTTTTTCCCGTCTGTCTCGTCGACTTCAGCGGTTGAAATCCTTGCCGACATCATCCAGAACAGCACCCTGGGGGAGGCCGAGATTGAGCGGGAACGAGGCGTGATTCTCCGGGAAATGCAGGAAGTAGAGACCAACTTGCAGGAAGTGGTCTTCGATTACCTTCACGCCACGGCCTACCAAAACACAGCCCTGGGACGGACGATTTTAGGACCCATCGAGAACATCAAGTAGGTCTCCCCCCGTCTCAGCTCCTCTTCGTTAAGTCAGAGAGAGACCATCGGCGGGATCCTCTCTGGCAGAATTTTGATCACGTGACCCCGGAGACGCTGAGACCGTCGTAAATACGAGTCAGTCGCCAAGCGTCTGAATTTTGATCGCGTGACCCCGGGGACACTGAGACCGTCATAAATACGAGTCAGTTGCCAAGTGTCTTAATTTTGATCACGTGACCCCCAGGGACGCTGAGACCGTCGTAAATACGAGTCAGTCGCCAAGCGTCTTAATTTTGATCACGTGACCCCCAGGGACACTGAGACTGTCGTAAATGCGAGTCAGTTGCCAAGTGTCTTAATTTTGATCACGTGACCCCCAGGGACACTGAGACCGTCATAAATACGAGTCACTTGCCGAGTGTTTGAATTTTGATCACGTGACCCCGGGGACACTGAGACCGTCATAAATATGAGTCAGTTGCCAAGTGTCTTAATTTTGATCACGTGACCCCGGGGACACTGAGACCGTCGTAAATACGAGTCAGTTGCCAAGTGTCTGAATTTTGATCACGTGACCCGGGGGGGGGTGCTGTAGTGATTGTAAGTGTGAAAAATGGTCCTAAGTCCCTTTTTCCGGTGCAGTCGTAACTGTGAACGGTCACTAAGCGAACTTGTAAGTTGAGGACCACCTGTATTTATAATTTGTATGTTGTTTTTGCTCTTTTTTTTTTTTCTTCATCCGAGTGATATTTTTTTTAATTCCTCGTTTCACTCATCCGACAGGTCCATTAACCGCAGTGATTTGGTGGAATATATAACGACGCATTACAAAGGACCGAGAATTGTCCTGGCATCGGCTGGAGGTTGGTGCGATGCAGGGCTGTCGGTCTGTAATATTTGCATGATTTATTTTAGGACCCCACAGTTGTCATCGTCGTCGTCCTCCTCCTCCTCCTCCATCATTCCACAAACCCCACTCCCTTGTAGCACTGATGATGTTACATAGTTGGGTCATGAAACGTCTGCAAGAAAACCACCAAGCTCAGAGAGCACCAAAGACCCCACAGTCCTCCTCCTCCTCCTCACACTGATGATGTTACCTAGTTTGAGTCAAGAAACGTCTGCAAGAAAACAAGCAAGCTCAGAGAGCACCAAGGACCCCACATTTCAAACCCTGAGCTACAAATATTCTCCTTTATGAGTTATTATAATTTTTGCTTCTAAGCGGGAAAACTCTGATAGCTTCCTCCTGCCATTTGTCTTGTGTTCTAATCTGGTATGTCGTTGATTTAGGAGTCGCTCATGAGGAACTGCTTGAGCTGGCAAAATACCATTTTGGCAACTTGCCGTCCATTAAGAAAGAAGGCGCTCCGGTTTTGCCCCCTTGCCAGTTCACCGGCAGCGAAGTAAGTGGAGGCTCTCCCTTCTCTGAGGGGCCTGAGACAACAGCAGCCTCACCCAAACGGTTGATAGCCTACCACAGGGGCCTTCCAACTGGGCCCTTTTATGACTTGTGGACTTCAACTCCCAGAATTCCTCAGCCAGGCATGCCTGGCTGAGGAATTCTGGGAGTTGAAGTCCACAAGTCATGAAGGGGCCATAGTTCCCTCATGCTGGCTCAGGAATTCTGGGAGTTGAAGTCCGCAAGTCATGAAGGGGCCATAGTTCCCCCATGCTGGCTGAGGAATTCTGGGAGTTGAAATCCACAAGTCATGAAGGGGCCATAGTTCCCTCATGCTGGCTGAGGAATTCTGGGAGTTGAAGTCCGCAAGTCATGAAGGGGCCATAGTTCCCTCATGCTGGCTGAGGAATTCTGGGAGTTGAAGTCCGCAAGTCATGAAGGGGCCATAGTTCCCTCATGCTGGCTGAGGAATTCTGGGAGTTGAAGTCCGCAAGTCATGAAGGGGCCATAGTTCCCCCATGCTGGCTGAGGAATTCTGGGAGTTGAAGTCCACAAGTCATGAAGGGGCCATAGTTCCCTCATGCTGGCTGAGGAATTCTGGGAGTTGAAGTCCGCAAGTCATGAAGGGGCCATAGTTCCCTCATGCTGGCTCAGGAATTCTGGGAGTTGAAGTCCGCAAGTCATCAAGGGGCCATAGTTCCCCCATGCTGGCTGAGGAATTCTGGGAGTTGAGGTCCACAAGTCAAGGGGTCTTCCAACTGGGCCCTTTTATGACTTGTGGACTTCAACTCCCAGAATTCCTCAGCCAGGAACGCTGGCAAAAAGTCACCCAGCCATTTTTCATGCCTAAGGCGGGAGTAGAATCCGGCCTCTCTTGGGGATTGGCCCAAAGTCACCCAGCTGACTTTCATGCCTAAGGTGGGACTAGAACTCTCATCTCCTGGTGATTGTCCCAAAGCCCCTAACTGGCTTTCAAGCCTAAGGTGGAACTAGAATTCACTGTCTTCTGGTGCTTGGCCCAAAATCACCCAGCTGGTTT
Source organism: Azemiops feae (assembly GCA_023970755.1). Taxonomy (NCBI): domain Eukaryota; kingdom Metazoa; phylum Chordata; class Lepidosauria; order Squamata; family Viperidae; genus Azemiops; species Azemiops feae. The sequence goes on along the minus strand of JALGBA010001534.1, from coordinate 31,836 downwards.
CCATACCTGAAACTGGAGACTAGAACTCACAAATCTCCTTATCTCTAATTCATTTCCTGTTGTTTTCCGAGTGTCAACGCTCAGCCACCATAGATCAATTTCCCCTTAGGGCAGGGGTGGGCAACCTTGGGTCTTTTATGACTCGTGGACTTCAACTCCCAGAATTCCTGAGCCAGCCACGCTGAGGGGAAAGGGAGAGGTTTCCAAGCTGAGCCATGCTGGCTCGGGAATTCTGGGAGTTGAAGTCCACGAGTCATAAAAGAGCCAAGTTTGAAGACCCCTGCCTTAGGGGCATCTGTCCCCAACCTGCGCCATAAGTTCTTCCAAGGGCGGGGTGGTTTACTGCTTCATTGAGTTGTCGGAACCCAAATGGCGAGTTTTAATATCCATTCGGTTGTGAAGCTGGGAGTTTGGGGGTCATCCCATCCGGTTAAGTTCTTTGTTCGTTGTATCCCTTGATTGTTCAGATCCGAGTTCGAGATAATAAAATGCCTCTGGCGCATCTGGCTATTGCGGTGGAAGCAGCTGGCTGGTGTCACCCGGACACCATCCCTCTGATGGTGGCAAACACCCTCATTGGCAACTGGGACCGCTCTTTCGGTGGGGGAATGGTGAGTGAGCTACTGGGCACTTTTTTAAAGAGTTCTTGCTTTGTTTACAGGGTCGGCTCCCGATTAAAAGCTTAGCCTGGTTTTAGGAACGCGAATGCCAGGGAAATACAAACATGAGTTTCTTCAGCCAGGCTAAGTTCTGCATTCCTGCTTAAGGTATTTCAGATCCGTGCGGGAGCCCAGGGTCTCCCCATGCCACGTAGGGCGATGAGGCAATGAGGGAAGGCGGGAAAAGGAGTTTTTTTTCCAGAAATGGCAAAAATGAGTCTTTAGCTCTTCTGTAGCAATGATTTGGTTGGTCTCTTGATCCCAGGCAGTCCTCAACTTACGACCGATCACTTAACAGCTGTTCAAAGTTACAACCCACTTGGAAAAGGAGAATTATGAAGTTCTGATGGTTTTTCTCTTTCTCTCTCATCTGTCTGTCTGTCTGTCTGTCTGTCTGTCTGTCTGTCTGTCTGTCTGTCTGTCTGTCTATCTATCTATCTATCTATCTATCTATCTATCTATCTCATCTCTTGTCTATCTAGACTAATCTATTCTCTATCTATCTACCTATCATCTATCTCTATCATTTATCTTTGTCTATATCTATCTGTCTATCTATCTATCTAACTATATATCTCATCTCTATCTCTAATCTCTATCATCTATATCTCATCTCTATATCTATCTGATCTCTATCTGATCTCTATCTGATCTATCTCATCTCTTATCTATCTATAATCTCTATATCTATTTATCTATCTATCTATCTATCTATCTATCTATCTATCTCATCTCTTGTCTATCTAGACTAATCTATCTATTCTCTATCTATCTACCTATCATCTATCTCTATCATTTATCTTTGTCTATATCTATCTGTCTATCTATCTATCTAACTATATATATCATCTCTATCTCTAATCTCTATCATCTATATCTCATCTCTATATCTATCTGATCTCTATCTGATCTCTATCTGATCTATCTCATCTCTTATCTATCTATAATCTCTATATCTATTTATCTATCTATCTTATCTATCTATATCTCATCTCTATCTCCTCTCTATCTCATCTCTATCTGACTATCTCTCATCTCTCATCTCTTATCTATCTATATCTATCTATCTCTATCTAATCTCTACCTATCTACCATCTCTCTCTCTCTCTCTCTCTCACACACACACACACACACACACACAAAACACACCACAGTGTGTGGCAACACAGCTGCGTTGACGGTCCTTTGCACAATCACAGTTTTGCCAAAAATCAGCAGTTTGGGCTTTTTGGGGCAAAACCGCCTCTTAACGAACATTGGGTTTGCTTAACAATCGTCACGTTCGCTTAATGACCACGGCAGTCGCTTAACACAGCTGCAAGGAAAAAAACATCCTAAAACCAAACGACCCCTTTTACAACTGTTGTAATGGGCAGGCTCCAGTATGGTCGTGACTCAAGGACTGCCTGTGATAATATCCCTTTAAACCAAGGAGGAACTCGTCCCATCACCTGTTGGATCTTGCTAGGATCCAGTCACCATCGTTTCTTTTTTTCACTATTGCCCTTCTGTCTCTTTGAGGGGAGTTGGCCTTAAGAACCCCCCCAAGGTTGAAAAGATTGACCACAGTGTCCAGAGTTATTGGTGTATCCACAGAGACTAGATGACCTCCAAGGTCCCTTCCAACTTTATTATTTATTTTATTTATTTATTTATTTTATTTTTTATTTATTTTATTTTATTTTATTTTATTTTATTTTATTTTATTTTATTTTATTTTATTTTATTATTTTATTTTATTTATTTTATTTATTTTATTTATTTTATTTATTTTATTTATTTTATTTATTTTATTTTATTTATTTTATTTTATTTTATTTTATTTATTTTATTTATTTTATTTATTTTATTTTATTATTTTATTTTATTATTTTATTTTATTTTATTTTATTATTTTATTTTATTTATTTTATTTATTTTATTTATTTTATTTATTTTATTTATTTTATTTATTTTATTTATTTTATTTTTTATTTTATTTTATTATTTTATTTTATTTTATTTTATTTTATTTATTTTATTATTTTATTTTATTATTTTATTTTATTTTATTTTATTTTATTTTATTATTTTATTTATTTTATTTTATTTTATTATTTTATTTTATTTATTTTATTTTATTTATTATTTTATTTTATTTATTTTATTTTATTTTATTTTATTTATTTTATTATTTTATTTTATTTTATTTTATTTTATTTTATTTTATTATTTTATTTTATTATTTTATTTTATTTTATTTTATTATTTATTTTATTATTTTGCTCATTCCATGATTTTAAGCTCACCTTTTACTGTTTTTACTGGAAGGCATGTGGCAGCTTCCAAGACTGTTCCCAAGAAAATCTTTTGAGGGCCACGGAGTCCACGCAAGAATTCTTAGAAAATAAAAAGTTAGATAATCATAGTGGCCAACCGACCCACGTAAAACAAGACAGCAAGCAGGGGGCATTGTGCAAGAATCCCCGACGTGCGTTCGGATTTCTTACTTCTACCTAGAGGTGGTCTTATCAATTGTGAACAAGTGATTACAAACTAAACCTCCTCCAATTTTTCTGAGCTCGGAAGGAGCATTGAAAAGCTTTGTTCTCCTTCTCTCTTTGGACAGAATCTCTCCAGCAAGCTCGCTCAAGCTGCGTGTCACGGCAACCTTTGTCACAGCTTCCAGTCTTTCAATACTTGTTACACGGATACCGGACTGTGGGGTCTTTATATGGTTTGCGAAGGAACCACCTTGGAGGATATGATGCACTACGTTCAGAGGGAATGGTAAGGACAGTAACGTTGAGTTGGAACAAACTACCAACTAACTACCAACTGTCCAGTTGGCGGATCCAGAAAAAGGAACTCCTGGGACATCATTTTAACCCAAGAGTCTAAAACTTCACTGGATCGACTACATTGGCCCAGACGAAGCAAAACCAGCTCTAGGTTTCCCACGCAAAAGCTTGCATACAGTAGTGGCCCAAATTGTGGAAACCTTTTGGGAAAAGTGTATTTTTGAGGTTTGATGGCTAATAACACCACTTTTTTGGGGGGGAGTAGTACCATAAAATTATATATCAATGGAAAGATAATTTAATCAAGAATGTAATGCGACAAAGTTTGTTCCATGATCGGTACTGTATTCTATGAAAAGTTATAGCCAAATAACCAGAAAAAGGAAGCACAACTTGCTTAGGTTGATATCAGGTAGCTTTCCTTCATCTGATTGTAGCCAATGAGCATGAGTGTTTAGAGAGCCAATCGGGTGTCATCTTGTTTTGGCCATGAGCCAATCAGATCACGGTAGGATTCGGTTATCGATGTCCTGTATTGAAGCTGAGAGGAGGACATTTGTCAGTGTGTTATGTGATCGCTATCAAGTTGGTTGGGTTTTTTTGTGTTCTTTCATTTAGTGAGCTTGTAAAACGTAATAAAATTAAAGGAACGGTGCAAAGACTTGACCGGTCGCCCAGAAAGCGATGTAAAATAGTATTACTAAGTGAACAAGGCTACAGTTATAAAGAAATTAGAAGAAAAATGGGTGGAAACTGAACCAAAGGTGGCATTTCTACTGTACACTTTTCCCAAAAGGTTTCCACAATTTTGGCCACTACTGTAGTTAATTTCCCCGCTTTCCCTGTGGGCCAGCCACAATCCGTTATGTCCACTAATCACTTGTGTTTATTTTGTTATGGGGAGCCAGCGACCCACACTAGGACACGTTCGATGTGTCCTTGGGTTGGAACACAGCCTCACTGGCGATGCATAAAATGCAATTCCTCCACACCTTTGCATCCCATCCCACCTCCTCCCCTTTCCGTTGTCAAGCTGCGAGCGAAGCAGAATATAGGTGAATGTGTGAGTCAGTCTTGACAACCCCTGTGCAGTGGTATCCATGTGTGCAGATGACGTGAAATCTTCCAAACAGACTCCTTGGTACTCTCTGAGCGTGCTTGTTTTCTTGCAGATTTCATTGCCCAGCTAGATAACAACATCACGCGCCTGATGATGTTACCTAGTTTGGTAAAGAAATGTCTATATAACAACCAAGCTCAAGAGAGCAGCAGATTGCACAGTTCAGTCCTGGGCTACAAATATTCTCTCCTTTTGCAAACGTCTGACGGTCGCAATGCCCCGGGATCCTGTGATCGCCTTTTGCTCTCCTCTGACAGTCAGCGGGGAAGCCGGCTTCGCTTAACGACCGCGTTATTAATTTGATAACTGCGGTGATTCGCTTACGGCAAGAAAGGCCGTTAAAATGGCCTTAAAACTCTACTCAACAAATATCTCGCTTAGCAATAGAAATTTGGGCTCAGATGTGATCGTAAATCGAGGATGACCCGCATTCCAGACAAATCACTTGAATAGTCCCCCGGGGAGAACAAAACCACACCTTACAAAGTAAAATGGCAGCTGTCAGTCACTTAATCGCCTTTCAATCTGACAGGATACGTCTGTGCACCAGCGTTACGGAAAGCGAAGTAGCCCGGGCTAAAAACCTGCTGAAGACAAACATGCTGTTACAACTAGACGGTATGATCTATAGAGCTAGTTGGGGTTTTTTTTATTGTTATTATTTTCCTCCTCTTCGGTTTAATTAATTTACAGACAGGCTTTAAGAATCTGTAATTTTAGGTTCCACTCCCATTTGCGAAGATATCGGACGGCAGATGCTGTGCTACAATCGCCGGATCCCGATTCACGAACTTGAAGCAAGAATTGAAGTAAGGAACATTTATGCACGCGATCAATAAACGTGTCCGATTGGACCAGTGTGTGTGTGTTAGGCGTAAATCTTCGGAGGTGAGACTTCCCGCCGGCTGAAAGGAAATCTTTTATAATCTATCTATCTATCTATCTATCTATCTATCTATCTATCTATCTATCTATCTATCTATCTATCTATCTATCTATCTATCTATCTATCTATCTATCTATCTATCTATCTATCTATCTATCTATCTATCTATCTATCTATCTATCTATCTATCTATCTATCTATCTACCTATCTACCTACCTACCTACCTACCTACCTACCTACCTACCTACTTATCTATATCTATATCTATATCTATATCTATATCTATATCTATACATATTTGTTTTCTGAGGTTTTCACGGGTGTTTGTATGTAGGTCTTTGGTAATTCGGGTTTTCTCCCGCGTAAAATTGGAAGTGTCTTGGTGACGTTTCGACGAAGTCTCATTGGTCATCTTCAGGCTGGTGTCTCTTCGGCCTCGTGCTTCTAGGAGCAATGTGTGATCGCAGCTGTTTCTTCCTTTTAACTGCCAGTGGGGGTATGAACTGATTGGGTGGGAGCTTGGCTGTGTTCTGATTGGGTGGAGGTGTGTTCTGATTGGTTAGGGGCTTGGCTGTGCTCTGATTGGCTGGGGGGTTGGCTGTGCTCTGACTGGCTGGGGGTGTGTTCTGTTTGGGTGGGGGCTTTGTTGTGCTTGGATTAGTCTGAGTTGCAGCGGGATTTGAGATGGAGAGCTGCATTGCTATTGTTTGGCTTCACGTTCGTGGTCGTGCCATATCATCAAGGTGGGTGTCAGTTTGCTTCATGTATGGATTGGAGGGGTTTGAAATGGCTAATGATGCAGCTGTGGTCTGGTTTCTGGTTTGTGGTCGTGCCTCATCATCGGTGTGGGTTTGGGTTTGCTTTTTGCGTGGATGTGTGGTGGTGACATCCTGTGTGGTTTTCGTGAGGACATAAAATTGACTTTAAAAATACCAGAACTATCGCCAAAACTGAACACTTTAACAACAGAATAATCAGAGAAGCCATTGAGATAGAAAAACGCCCACACAGCATGAATAAACGAGATGATACCTCCCGCCTACCAGCCATTTGGAAACCCACCCTTATTGACAAACGAGTCCCTAACACAAAGAATGACACTAGACCCACACTCACGAAAACCACACAGGATGTCACCACCACACATCCACGCAAAAAGCAAACCCAAACCCACACCGATGATGAGGCATGACCACAAACCAGAAACCAGACCACAGCTGCAACATTAGCCATTTCACACCCCTCCAATCCATACATGAAGCAAACTGACACCCACCTTGATGATATGGCACGACCACGAACGCGAAGCCAAACAACAGCAATGCAGCTCTCCATCTCAAATCCCGCTGCAACTCAGACTAATCCGAGCACAACAAAGCCCCCACCCAAACAGAACACACCCCCAGCCAATCAGAGCACAGCCAAGCCCCTAACCAATCAGAACACACCTCCACCCAATCAGAACACAGCCAAGCTCCCACCCAATCAGTTCATACCCCCACTGGCAGTTAAAAGGAAGAAACAGCTGCGATCACACATTGCTCCTAGAAGCACGAGGCTGAAGAGACACCAGCCTGAAGATGACCAATGAGACTTCGTCGAAACGTCGCCAAGACACTTCCAATTTTACGCGGGAGAAAACCCGAATTACCAAAGACCTACATCTATACATATATATATATAGATATATAGATAGATAGATATACATATATGTGTGTGTGTGTGTGTTAAATTTGGATTGCTAACAAAGAATTAAAGGTAATCCAAATTTTAACATAAAATGATTGTCGCAGTTGCGACTGCCGCCTGTGGATAGCCCTAGATTGGAGCTGATACAGGCAAAAAGATTTCTTCCCATATTTGGGCTGACCAGGTGCATCATAAAAAACACTCAAAACATATTATCTATCTATCTATCTATCTATCTATCTATCTATCTATCTATCTATCTATCTATCTATCTATCTATCTATCTATCTATCTATCTATCTATCTATCTATCTATCTATCATCTACCTACCTACCTATCTACCTACCTATATTAATTTTTTATAGTCACAGGTGCTTAATATTTTATCAGCAGCATATTGTCTGGGTTCCAACATTTAACTTACTAATACATGTTAAATTCCTTTCTCTCGACCTCGTTTTTCTAGCCATTGAGAAAAGGTGTCCCACCTTCTCAAATAAACTGAATCTTCTTTCTCTTTCATTTTCAATGTCAATCTCTCCATTTCTGCACAATCTAAATTTTTTTTAATCAACTCTTCCTCCGTTGGTAAATCTTCATTATTTCCAGTGTTGAGCGAGCACAATTCTCGCTGCAGTCAATACATGTGAAATTAGATATATATATATATATACATTCTTTCTCATAATTTCCTACAATTATGCCTAACGAAAATAGTTCTGGCTTAAAATCTGTACGTTTTTTAGTCATTTTCTCTAACCATGTGTCTATTCTTAAGCAAAATCTTTTGGTTAAGATGGTGATAAGTGCCTGGTTTTTGTCTACGTTTCCAACAATTGCTTGATATATTTTTAAAACATTTTTGCTAACCTCCGCGGTGTTAAATGCCATCTATGAAACATTTTGTACAGGGTTATACAAAATGGAGGGAAATCTTAAGTTATTTCATTACATGCATCCCGCCTTTATTATTTTTAACCCATAACTTTAAGGTGGCGAACATATCCAACACGCCTTGCCCGTTTTCCCCGCAACAACAATCCTGTGAGGCGGCCTGGGCTGAGAGAGAAAGTCACCCGGCTTTGTCAGTATTATTGGACTTTCTTGGTCTGCGTTGTGTGAAAAAAAATGGCAATTTTCCTTCTGCAAAAGTCGATCTTTTGTCTATGAAACGGAAAATCCCTTGCTGGCCTGTAGGCTGTCGATTGCGCCTTCCGCTTTCTTCAAAAATCAGTTTCCATTTCCTGTTTCAGGCCGTCGAGGCTCAGACCATCAAGGAGGTGTGTACGAAATACATCTACAATCAGCGTCCTGCAGTTGCAGCAGTGGGTAAGCGCTTCATTCACCCTCGACTTAACGACCACAATTTCCGAGCCCCCCAATTTCCCTTGTTAAACGAGACACTTTGTTTGGCGAGTTTTGCCCCCCCCCCCTTTCTTGCCACAAGTTGATAAGTTACTAACCCGGTGGTTAAGTGTGAATCTGCCCCCTCCCATTGCCTTCGCTTGTCAGAAGGTCGCAAAAGGGGATCGACATGACCCCCCTGCCCTCCCCGGGACACCGCGACCGTCGTAAATATGAGTCAGTTGCCCAGCGTCTGGATTTTGACGACGTTGATCGTGGGGATGCTGCCAGGATCGCAACTCTGAAAAACTGTCGTAATTCACATTTTTCAGTGCCGTTGTAACTTTATAATAATAATAATAAAGTTGGAAGGGACCTTGGAGGTCATCTAGTCCAACCCCCTGCTCAGGCAGGAGACCCCATGTCATTTCAGACAAATGGCTGTCCAGTCTCTTCTTAAAAACTTCCAGTGTTGGAGCATCCACCGCTTCTGGAGGCAGGTAGTTCCACTGGTTAATTGTTCTGACTATCAGGAAGTTTCTCCTTAGTTCTACATTACTTCTCTCCTTGATTAGTTTCCATCCGTTGCTTCTTGTCCTGCCTTCAGGCGCCTTGGAAAATAGCTTGACTCCCTCTTCTTTGGGGCAGCCCCTGAGATACTGGATCACTGCTATCATGTCCCCCCTGGTCCTTCTCTTCATTAAACTGGACATACCCAATTCCAGCAACCATTCTTTATATGTTTTAGCCTCCAGTCCCCTGATCATCTTTGTTGCTCTTCTCTGCGCTCTTTCTAGAGTCCCAACATCCTTTTTACATCGTGGTGACTTTGAGCTGTTGTAAGATGAGGACTAACTGTAGTTAATTGATTTCCTTCTTTAAACATTTTGATACCGAGTAATAAGCTTCCTGTTTCTTATTCCAGGTCCTCTTGAACAGCTCCCTGATTACGACCGACTGTGTAGCGGCATGTATTGGCTTCGGGATTGATACTCTCGGCGAGCTCTCTTGGAGATCGAACGAGACCCCCAGAGAATATATATATATATATATATATATATATATATATATATATATATAAAAGTCACCCTGACACCGATTGGCTTTCCCAGGGCAGACCCTGCCGCTGCCCCCGATAATCTGTCCAATCGAACTGACAACGCAGCTTTCTATTGTCTAGAAAAAGAAGACAATAAAACGAAGTATATTCTGCATTTGTATTTTTTTTTTATTACAAAACAAAAACACGCAGTAGGATTGTCACGGAGGGAGCGGAGGGGGAAATCTCATTTCTTAGTTTTAGCAGCATTCACTACTTGCTCTTGGGCGGCTTTCTTGGCCTTGACCATTTCCACCAGCTCCTAGAGAGAGAAAGAAAGAAAAAAACAGAATTTGGCCATCTATTTTTAATCCAGGAGAGAGGCTCCTTAGTACGGGGGTCCCCAACCCCCGGGCTGCGGCCCGCTACCGGGCCGTCACCTATTCGGAACCGGGCCACACGAGAGATGGGCTGGCATGCACCTGTGCGCACACAGCTCAACTCCCAAGAGGAGCAGCGGGCTGGGGCACACGCGCATGTGCGCACAGCTCAACTTGCAGCCTGGCAACCCCCACAACACCCCCCCCCAGTTGGGCCACAAGCCACAAAAGCTTGGGAATCGCTGGCTGAGCGGGCTATTTCTGGAGCAGCTGAAAAGACCCTTGGCCACACGACGCTACATAAGCACTGCAAGCGGTTAGCAAATTCAACATTTGTCATTAGATGCGACGCAGAGCATCCATGGCTTTGGGGTGTGTGTGTGTGTGTGTGTGTGTGTGTGTGTCTCAGCATCTGTTAAGATTGGGGGAAGAGGTTCATCTGCAAGAAAAACAGGGCCTAGATTACAATCCTGGGCCCACCATCTGGCAGACTTTGATGCAGTTATGCTGGATTTAAGCTTCTCACTTCAAAATTAAAAATACAGGCAGTCCTCGACTTACGAATTGAGTCGAATTAAGCCCAACCTTTCCCTTGCTAAGCAAGTCAGTCGTTAAGTGAGTTTTGCCTCATTTTACGACCTTTCTTGCCACAGAGGTTTAAGTGAATCACTTCAGTTGTTAAGTTAGTAACACGGTTGTTAAGTGAATCCGGCTTCCCCCGTCGACTTTGCTTGTCAGAAGGTCGCAAAAGGGGATCCCGTGACCCCAGGGGGACGCTACAACCGTCGTAAATATGAACCAGATCCCGTGACCCTGGGGGAAACAGTCCTAAGTCTCTTTTTTCCAGTGCTGTTGTGACTTTCAATGGTCGCTAAATGAATGTCGTAAGTCGAGAACTACCTTTACTTCGCGGATTTAAGCAGGTCAGTCAACATTAGTCTCAGGTAAGAAAGTTAAGGAAGACTGGGCTTAACTATTTATTTACAAACAGGTAGTCCTTCAATTAGGACCGGATTACTCCTTCCGCAACCGTTCAAAGTTAACGGCGGTGTGCTGAATGTTACACCTGTTGCAGTGCTGAATGGTGTGTTTAGTGTTTTAATTCTTAAAACTAAAAAAAAAAAAGAAAAGAAAAGCAAAACCGACATTGGCTCACCTTATATCGCTTCATACAGTCTTTTTTAGATCGGCCTGGGACCGACGCTGCTATTTTCTCCCACCTCTCGGGCGTGTTCACCGGATACGTTTTCAGAGCCTGTTCTAGAAGCTTCTGCTCTTCTGTTGTCCACGGAGAGGCGTCTGTAAATGAGACTGTGGGAGACGAATGAGCCTGGGCTCCTGGAAAGAATTCCCTTGAAAATATTCTCCTTCACAATGGCGGGGATTCCAAATGGGTAGCTTTCTTCCCCACCTAAGTGCCTTTCGTATTTTTAATAACTCTTCTTAAAAACCGACGAGTCGCTTCCCAAAGACGGTGCTAGCTTTAATTTCCTAATCTAGCCTGTGAATTGGAAGGAATCCCGATACCTCAGGCTATCTTGGCAACACAGTGAAAATGCTAAATATATCTCAGTCACTTGTCTGAGATGGAATAGGTTCTCCTGCTTGAGCAGGCGGCTGGACTAGAAGACCTCCAAGGTCCCTTCCAGCTTCTATTCTATTCTATTCTATTCTATTCTATTCTATTCTATTCTATTCTATTCTATTCCTATTCCTATTCTAATTCTAATTAATTCTAATTCTAATTCTATTCTATATTCTATTCTATTCTATTCTATTCTATATTCTATTCTATTCTATATTCTATTCTATTCTATTCTATTCTATATTCTATTCTATTCTATTCCATATATTCTGTTCTATTCTATTCTATCCCATAATAAGATAAGATAACCTTTTCTATTCTATCCCATAATTCTATTCTATTCTATTCTATTCCATTCCATTCCTTATTCTATTCTATATTCTATTCTATATTCTATTCCATATATTGTTCTGTTCTGTTATTCTATTCTATCCCATAATTCTATTCTATATTCTATTCTATTCTATTCCATTCCATTCCTTATTCTATTCTATTCTAATTTCTTATTCTATTCTATTCTATATTTCTCATTCCATTCCATTCCATTCCATTCCATTCCTTATTCTATTCTATTCTATTCTAAATTTCTTATTCTATTCTATTCTATATTTCTCATTCCATTCCATTCCATTCCATTCCTTATTCTATTCTATTCTATTCTATTCTATTCTATTCTATTCTATTCTATTCTATTCTATTCTATTCTATTCTAATTTCTTATTCTATTCCATTCCATTCCATTCCAAATATACCTTCTTAATACTGGGCTCTACTGATATTAGGACAGCCTGGCATATAGAGAACTATATTCAAGTGTGTACAGGTAGGTAGTCCTTGAGTTATGACCACAGCTGAGTCCAAAATTTCTGTTGCCTAGCAAGGCAGTGATTAAGTGAAGTTTTGTCCCATTTTATGACCTACTTGGGAACGTGATGCCCAAGTAGAATATTACCAACAGACGTATCAGCCGTTCTCCGTTTACCTTCAAAGCGCTCTGACGGGGCAGCGCTGTCTGCTTGGGGTATGACTCCATGCTCTTTCTTAAATTTGTCAAAAGCTTTCTTATTGATGTCGTCCTTTTGGTGGGGATCTAACGACAAAGGGGACACGAAGAGAAATTATCTGCCAACGAAGTTGTAGGAAACAAACTCTACTGATTCTTCATCAACTTTTTGATTTAAGTCAAGATTTAATCTTATGCTCCAATCATTGAAGTAACACACGCGTCCTTTTTCACTTGCAGACTGAATGCCGGAAGGGTTTCGTAATCATATTTAATAACGACTGCTTTTTTTTCTTTTTTCTTTTCCCATGGAGATTCTTTCCAGACTGCGTTAACTAATTCACACATCGATCTAGTCTGCACGTCTACAACATTTCTTGCACCGGAAGCAACTTGGGAATGAAAGCTGAGTCTGTTTTAAGACAGGCGCCCTTATTTTTCCTACCCAGAAGGAAAAGGCTTGTACATCTACTTTAAGCATCCCCCAATTCTTAAAAAAAAAAAAAGGAGCCATTTCTGGTTATTTTGCTATGCTAACAACTCTTTAATCGGAGCTTGATTTTTTTTTTTATTCTCCTGAAAGGCCACCAAATTACATTTCTTTTGATAAATCTATATCGATGGAGCAATTTGGCCTCCAGCATGAGCAGCAGAAACCCCATTTAATATATGTTCGCAGTGACAGCCGCTAACTGTTCTATACACATGTAGTATCCGATAGGGTGTTGCAGTAAACCTCCATAAGCCAGAGATTTTGTCTGGTGCAAATTCCATTACACTAGAGTTTTTACAATCAATGGATGCACCAAAGTAGGTGGTTCTGAACATGCCTAAAATCTCATTTGGAATTAATGGGAATTCTGCTTTAATGACCACCTTTTAATTAAGAGCAGGGGTCTTCAAACTTGGCCCCTTGATGACTTGTGGGCTTCTACTCCCAGAATTCCTCAGCCAGCATGGGGGAACTATGGCCCCTTCATGACTTGTGGATTCAACTCCCAGAATTCCTCAGCCAGCATGGGGGAACTATGGCCCCTTCATGACTTGCGGACTTCCAACTCCCAGAATTCCTGAGCCAGCATGGGGGAACTATGGCCCCTTCATGACTTGCGGACTTCCAACTCCCAGAATTCCTCAGCCAGCATGAGGGAACTATGGCCCCTTCATGACTTGCGGACTTCAACTCCCAGAATTCCTGAGCCAGCATGAGGGAACTATGGCCCCTTCATGACTTATGGATTCAACTCCCAGAATTCCTCAGCCAGGCACAGATAGAATTCTGGGAGTTGAAGTCCACAAGTCATAAAAGGGCCACGTTTGAAGACCCTTGATTAAGAGGTTACTGAATGATAACGAGAGACATCTTTCATTCAGGCATTCAGACATAATGTTGTGTAACAGCAACCAGCAGAGATCAAGGAAGAAAAGAGAGACGGCGGATTCGAAGTTTTCGTCCCTCGGCTTCAGACTGGAGGACGACGGGAAAATTTCCAGGGAACAGCCAGCCGTGATTTTTAAGCTCGCAGATTGAACACTGAATTTAAAAGAAAAGGTCAATAAAAATGAAAGCATGCAGACCATCTTACAAAGGTAACGATACCAAGTTTCTGGAGGTTCTTTGCTTTGTTGATGACGTCTTTTGCGGTTCGTCTTATCCCCGTGGCGGAGTGCAAATTCATATAATTGGCAATCACTTCCCATCTATGACAAAAAAAAAAAAAAACAGCCACGAGCTTTACTAAAATTTTGAAAGGAAACGCTGGGTTTAAAAAAAAGAAAGCAAAAGAAAGCAAAATGTCCTTATATAAAGAAAATAAAAATAAAAATACAGGTAGTCCTTAACTTATGACTGTAATGGAGCCCGTCCATTCATTGTTGAGTCGTGAGGGTCGTAAAACAACTCACCAATGTGACAAGATATAGTATTACAACTCTTTCGCAGCGATCATTAAGTGAACATAGGAGCCGCTGAGTAAACCAAATGTTTGCTATAGGCTGTCAAGAGTGAACATTTGGCAGCTATGTGCCCCTCTGTTTTCATCTTGCCATTAGAATAAGTGTGTGTGTGTGTGTAGGCGTTGTTGTTGTTTTTTTTAAAACAAGTTTTATTGATATTTTTTGGTTTTAGATCAGAGTGCTTTAAGAATCCACGTGGAAATAGGGTGGTCAATCATCCAAAGAAAACAATATAATCAAACATAAATAATTCAATAATTCCTTAAAAGTTCCTTCTCTATTTCCCTCAAGCTATAACCTAGTATTAATACATTTCTAAATAAAATTCAATCATTGTAAAAAGAATTTCGATAGTAATTCACTTACATCAAATCAAAATCCTGCTTTTAAGTTTTAACTATTTTAAAATTACCATTTTCCACTTTAGCCAAAAATAAACACATAAGTTACATTTCGGGTCTCCCAATTTCCCATAAAGCAATAATTATTTCTAAAATAGACATATTATATAACTATTATATTTTAATACTTCTCAACTATATTCTATTTCCTGTACTCTATCAAATATATATTTTATAAATCAATGTAGGCGTTGTTTTCTTATGGGTTAGTTAGAGAAACGAAACGTCTCCAGTTCTACAAAAGCTTGCTGAGAGTCGGCAAGTCTGGAAAACTTTCAAGGACGTTCTAGCAGGTGTTGTTTTGTCCCAGCCTAGGTGAGTCCTTGTTAACTCACAAGGACAAACCCCTCTTTTAACAAGTAGGCTGGAAATGCAGGAAAAACAAACCCCTTTTATGAATTAGGTACAGACCTGCAAAATGTCCCAAAAGCAAAGGCAAACAAAACACGATGCAAACGGAGAATTGTTCACAGGCAAGGCAACCAGAATCTGATTCCATGAAACTTGAGTCCTTTGCAATCGGTTGCCTTCAGCAACCAGCACCGCCCACACCTTCCCTTTTTATTATGCAGCCCCAAGCCGTGGCTTCTCAGTGCCTTCTCCTCCTCCCTTGGAGTCGCCCCATTGCCTCCCTCCGTCCTGCTCTTGTTGCCCGTCTGCGTTTGCGAGCGTCTATGATGTCTTCCAGCTGTGAGTCCTCAGAGTCTGACTCGGCTTCCCCTGCACAGCTGGGTCTCAGCCTGAGCACGATTGGAGGGGCCAGGCTCTTCATCAGATTGTAAGTCCTGGAGCTGATCAGAGCCTTCCTCCGACTCTGATGGCTCTCCAGGCCCCTCCTCCTCCTCCTCTGATTCCCCGGACTCAGCTGCCGGGTCCACTGGCTGGCACGGAATCACAACAGGTGTGAAGCAGATAGCAAATGGCTCCCGTAACAAAGAGAACGTAGCTGAATCTGAATAGGCTTCCCCCTTCCCTTACTTTATCTTTGTGTGAACTAGGAAGGAGCTTGTCTAGTTGTTGACCCAAACTAGTTTCTTATCCCTGGCTCAAGGCGAACATCTGAAAGAGTGCAGAGAAGAGCAACAAAGATGAAAAGGGGTTGGGAGGTTAAACCCTATGAAGAACGGTTGCAGGAATTGGGTATGTCTAGTCTAGTGAAAAGAAGGACTAGGGGGTGACAGGATCTCGGGGGCTGCCCCAAAAAAGAGTGGTCCACCTCCAAAGCCCCTGAAAGCAGGTCAAGAAGCAATGGATGGGAGAACATTCAAGCAACCTAGAACTAAGGAGAAATTTCCTGACAGGGAAGACAATTATTCAGTGGAACAACTTGACTCCAGAAGTTGTGGGCGCTCCATCGCTGGAGGTTTTTAAGAAGAGGCCAATATGGCTGTCGATAGATGCTCAAATAATAAATATAGGCTCACCTTGAGTTTGTCCCGGCAGGAAAGAGATTGACGGCTTTAATTAGCAACTGGAGGTCATCTTCAGACCAGTTCTTGCTGCCCCCAACACTTCCAGTTGTGGACTTGTCCGAGCTCTTGGTGGCTTGTCGCATTTGAGCTTCTGCTTCTTCCTTTTCTCTCCTTACCTGTTCATTTACTTGTTCTATCTACGTGAACATAAACAAACACACCTCTCAACTGGAATACCAAAAAAACAAAAAAAGTACTTTTCTCCCACAATCCCAGAGCTATCCTGAGCCTCCCAATTTATTTGGTGGGAGAAGAAGCCGACACAGACAACGGAGAGAGAAGTCAGTCAAGGCAGAACGGTAGAATGACGATTGAAAAAAAAAAAGTCTTCGCGGCCTTTCGTACAGTACCTTTTATCGGACCGCGAGGTCAAAAAAGGAAAAAGTCCCCAAATCAACACAACATTTTAGAAACCACACTGGCATTTGCTTGTTTTGTATAGGGCTTAAATCTATTTATTTTGCTCAGCAGCTTTTGGGGACCTGCTCTCTTTTGGGGAACTCCTTTTCCATTTGTGCAGAAAGAGGCATAAAATTGTGCCTCCGTCCATGCGCCGAGGAATTGTGAGAATGTCTTGATGGTGCAATTCTGGATTAATTCCAGTAGCTGATACTGGGGAGCAATGGAAAATAGCCCGTTCGCTGTTAGTTAAGGACGTAGTCTTGGATACCCCTGGCCACCAAATCAGAAGGCATCTAGGACAGGGGTCCCCAACGCCCGATCTGTGGACCGGTACCGGGCCACGGCACGCCAGCAACCGGTCCGCACAAACAAGCAAAGCCCCATCCGCGGGATGCAGGCAGCACACAAAACCACGCACCCTCCGGTCCGCGGAAAAACCTCTCTCCACGGAACCGGTCCTTGTTGCCCAAAAGGTTGGGGACCTCCGATCTAGGAAATCAAGACCAATATTCTGTTTTCTAGCGCAAAAGGTACCCAAGTGAGACACAACCAAGTGGTGTGACTTCGTAAATGGGCTAAGAGCACCTTGAAGGAGGAAATACATTCTGTAGAACTTTTCCCACCTCTGTGCCTCAAAAGATACGTTGACCAGCAAGTTGAGTTGCTAGACAAGAAAGAAGCAGCTCTATTGTTTCCTGTTATTTGTTGAGGCGGCTGCTTTGGCAGTTTGGGGATTTTAGGAGAGAGCGAAGTATGTGGCGTTGCCAATACTGGCATTGATTAATCATTTGGCATAGGAAAAACAAATTAATTATAGTTCCTGTCTTTTTGCCTGAAATGAGCTGGGTAGGAGAAAAGGACCTCTACAAAAATGGGTGAGGCCTACTTCTGCCTAATAATAAGGCCTCCAGCCTCCAACTGGGAAGGTTCAAAAACATAATTTTGGGGTAGCTTGAACAGCACGTCCTTCTTTCATTTTCCTGATCTGCTGCATTTTCTTCTTTATAGATTTATCAACATGCAATTCCCTGTCTGTAACATATGAAGCAGAAGCACAAGAAGGGGGGGGGGGGGAGAAGACCAAAGCAAGCAAAATGAATAAAGTGATTTGTTAATATTACGATGTAAAGTGAGGAAAGAAAAAGAACCTTGTGTAGGAAAAGAAAAAAAGACGCAAAGAAAAGTTCCAGAGGGTTTTTTTTTTAATATATATTTTCTCTAAGCAAGGCAGCAAAAAGTGGGGAGAAACTTCCAAGAATCTGTATTTGTATATGTAAAAACCTAACTCCCGCGAGCTTCAACCTCATCAGATGCCTCTTTATTAAATGCAGAAATAAATAAATGTGCCATGGGTTTTGTGAAGGCAGGCTTCATTGACACACCTTTATAATCCTAATATGTGGTGTAATCACAAAAGTCTATTTAAACTGAACGTTTTTCGCTCCAATTTAGTTGGGAACTGTGCCTCGGTTTACACACATACACAAATATATATAAAACACATACACACCTGCACCCAAGCCAGTAATCATTTTGTTACACTTATTTGCACCGGGTAGTTTGATAAACAGATTCGTGTAATTTTTTTTCATCCTTGGATCGAATTATGCAGATTTCAAATTCCTTCTTCTTTTCCCGAACAAAAATATTTTTTCCTACTGTTATTGAGAATGCAGATGGTTTTTTTTTGGGGGGGGGGGGGAAATACAGATAGTCCTCAACTTACGACAGTTCATTTAGTGACCGTTCAAAGTTACGACGGCACTGGGGAAAAAAGGGACTTCTGACCGTTTTTCAGACTTACGACCACTGCAATATCTCACGGGCACGAGATCAAAATTCGGACGCTGGGCAACTGACTCGTATTTACGACGGTCGCAGCGTCCCGGGGTCACGCGATCCCCTTTTGCGACCCTCTGAGAAGCAAAGTCAACGGGGGAAGAGCCAGATTCACTTAACAACCTTAATACCTGCAGTGGCTCACTTAACAACTGTGGCACGAAAGGTCGTAACGTGGGACAAACTTCCCTTAACAAATGTTTCGCTTAGCTACCAAAATGCTGGGTTCAACTGTGGTCGTAAGTTGAGGACTCCCTTTAAAGTTCTGTAGGGCCCTGAGAAAACACACAACCCTTCCATTTTTTAAAATCACGCTTACATTCTAGTGGATGCGGCTTGTCTTCCAATTTTTAGCGAGGAAGTTGCCTCTTTCGCTAAGTTTCGCACCTGCTCTGCCGGTTTATTATTTATTTTTTTTACACGACAAAATGTTAATATTTACCTGTTTTAATACCGCGGCCTTCCCTTCGTCCTTTGTTGTGGATGTAAGTGCTTCATTCAAGCACTGCATGCTAGAAACAAATCATTGAACGACATTTCAGATCTAGCAGAAAGCGTGAAGGTCAACAAACAGAGAGCGGAGGTCAGGGCCGCTTACCTTGCCAGCTCCAGACGATCGCAAAGCTTCTCTACTTCCTCCATCATCTTGACGCTTTCGGCCTCGTTGTCGGAAAAGTAGTTCCAGTTCTGAAAATGGACCGCCACATGCTTTATTTTCAGATTTCAGGGGGAAGGAAACGACGACATGCAACTGACATACGAGTTGGGACTGAGCCTGCTATAACACTTGACATTAAGATGAGTTTCAACGTTCAGAAAGTATTCTGAGTTAGAATATCAAGCTGGAAGGGACCTTGGAGGTCTTCTAGTCCAGGGCTTTTCAACCTGTGGTACGCGTGGTACATTAACGAGTGGCAGGTGGTACGCAGCTCTGCCTAGCCAAGTGTAGTGGGGAAGGGAAAGAGCCAGCACAGGCAAGGACTTACAGTGAGAGAGTCCTCTGGAGCTGCAGATTTTACTTATGAATGGAGCCATTTGGGGGAGGCTGCCTTAGCCCGCAGCCAGTACTTTTTTTTCTTCCTTAAGTGCCAGCTGGGCTCCTTACTTTCCTTTCTAGCCAGTAGCTAATTCTTAAAGGGGAAGTGCCTTTTTAAGCTAGCTCACTCAGCAGCTTGTCTTTTCTGTCTCTGGAGGCCTTTCCTTGTTTGATCAATATATGGAAGAGGGAAAATATGGGGGGGGTGTTCAAATTCTTCCTTCAGAAGGAGATGGGAATGAGAAAAAGGGAGGCAGGGAAGGGAGGGAGGGAAGGAAGTCCCGCCTTAGCACTTGGCCACCAGCAGCTCTGCCATTGACTTTGCTTGTCAAAAGGTTGCAGAAGGGGATCACATGACCCTGGGACACTGTGACCATCATAAATATAAATCACATGACCCTGGGCATGCTGCAATGGTCATAAGTGTGAAAAATGGTCATAAGTCATTTCAGTGCAATTGCAACTTCGAACAGGGTTTTTTTTTTGTCACCATGTTTTTGACACCTTGCTAAGTGGTACTCGAATATTGCCCTATCCTAAAAGTGGTACAATCGGTATAAAGGTTGAAAAGCCCTGTTCTAGTCCAACCCCCTGCTCAGGCAGGTGACTCTATACTCTTCTGGACCAATGGCTGTCCGGTCTCTTCGTGAAGACCTCCAGGGATGGAGCACCCACCACTTCTGGAGGCAAGCCCTTCCACTGATCAACAGAATTAACAGTTGGGAGGGACCCTGGAGGTCTTCTAGTCCAACCCCCTGGGGACCTCTGAGTGGGATGACGCCCATCCAGGGGCTTATCTGATTGATGGTTGTCAGCAGAAGGATGGGGGTTATCGCTTTTTATTCTCTCTATGTGAATTTTTTTTATCTTTCTAAGCCGCCCAAAGTCACTTAGAACGGAGGTCCCCAACCTACCGGGCCGTGGCCCCTTGGCAAATGAGCCGTGTAAGTGGCTGGTTAGTGTGTGTGTGCAGGCGCGCTCAACCCCCCCTTGCGCCGGCGCTAGCGGTCCCATCTATGGAGCAGCCCTGTTCATGCGTACGCGGGCGTAGCTGCATTGGGGCCTGTGCGCATGCGCGCGTAAAGGTGTCTGCCCCTCCCTTTCCCAGCGAGCCTGGGGACCTCTTGAGTGGGATGAAGCCCGTCAAGTGGCTTATCTAGCAGTCCCATTTATGGAGCGAGCATACTCGCAGCCCCGTTCACGCGTACGTGCGCCCAGCTACACTTGGGCCTGTGCGTATGCGCGCGCAAAGGTGTCCGCCCCTCCCTCTCCCACCGAGCCTGGGGACCTCTGAGAAAGGTTGGTGACCCCTGGCTGAGAGAGTGAGTTGGGCGGCCGTACAAATTTTCTTAACGCTGCTTACGTTGTTTTCTTTCTCACACCCCCTAAAGCTGCTTGCAAAAATGCCCATCAAAGCACCGAGCAATCCTAGTTCTGACACTGTAATGCAGGGCTTTTCAACCTTTTTACCGATTGTACCACTTTTAGGATATGGCAATATTCGAGTACCACCTAGCAAGGTGTCAAAAACTTGGTGACAAAAAAAAAAACCCGTTCAAAGTTGCAATTGCACTGAAATGACTTATGACCATTTTTCACACTTATGACCATTGCAGCAACAGGGTCATGTGATTTATATTTAGATGCTTGGCAACTGATTCATATTTATGATGGTCACAGTTTGTCCCAGGGTCATGTGATCCCCTTCTGCAACCTTTTGACAAGCAAAGTCAATGGCAGAGCTGCTGGTGGCCAAGTGCTAAGGCGGGACTTCCTTCCCTGCCTCCCTTTTTCTCATTCCCATCTCTTTCTGAAGGAAGAATTTGAATCCCCCCCCCCATATATTCCCTCTTCCATATATTGATCAAACAAGGAAAGGCCTCCAGAGACAGAAAAGACAAGCTGCTGAGTGAACTAGCTTAAAAAGGCACTTCCCCTTTAAGAATTAGCTACTGGCTAGAAAGGAAAGTAAGGAGCCCAGCTGGCACTTAAGGAAGAAAAAAAAATGTAAGTCCTGGCTGCCGGCTAAGGCAGCCTCCCCAAATGGCTCCATTCATAAGTAAAATCTGCAGCTCCAGAGGACTCTCTCACTGTAAGTCCTTGCCTGCGCTGGCTCTTTCCCTCCCCCACTACACTTGGCTAGGCAGGGCTGCGTACCACCTGCCACTCATTAATGTACCACAAGTGGTACGCGTACCACAGGTTGAAAAGCCCTGCTGTAATGGACTAAAGCAAAGAAAGCCCCTTCCGAAGCATTTTTTCCTAAAAAAAAGAAGAATCAAAGCACAATTTCAACGTAAACCGGCTCGCGGAAAAACATCTCGCTAGAGAAAAACCAATTCCAAGAAGCGACAAATAACAAAAATGCTGCCTCTCGTTTCCCCAGGTTTTAAGAATGATACACGGTACTTGAAGACGCTGGATGTTGGGCTGGGGACACCTGGCTGGAAAAAAAAAACCAGGTTGGACGACGACAACAGCAGCAGCAGCAGCAGCTGTGTACCTTGCAAGTTGTTCGCAGCTTTTGCCGTTCCTTTTTGATCGCTTTCTTCTGTATGTCCTTCTCCTTCTTCATCAGCAAAGTCTGTTGCCTCGTCTCTTCCTCCTCCTTCTCCTTGGCCAGTCGTGCCGTTTCCAGTTCTGCCTGCCTTTGCTGAGAGGAAAGGAAACACTGGGGGGTCACCTTCTCCGGATCGAGTTAAAGTCGGGACTCAAGAGGGGGAATAAAACCAGTATGAGGTCTGAAAATGCTGGATTCTCCTCCCTTTCTAGCAAGAATGAATGAATGAATGAATGAAATAATAATAATGAGAAGGGGGGAGAAGGGGGAGGAGGGGGAAGAGAAGAAGGAGAGGAGGAGAAGAAGAAGAAGAAGAGGAAGAAGAAGAAGAGTAGGAGAAGAAGGAAGAAGGAAGGAGGAGGAGGAGGAGAAGAAGAGGAAGAAGAGTAGGAGAAGAAGGAAGAAGGGAAGGAGGAGGAGAGGAGGAGAAGAAGAGGAAGAAGAGTAGGAGAAGAAGGAAGAAGGAGAGGGAGAGGAGAAGAAGAGGAAGAAGAGTAGGAGAAGAAGGAAGAAGGGAAAGGAGGAGGAGAGAAGGAGAAGAAGAGGAAGAAGGAGTAGGAGGAGAAGGAAGAAGAGGAGGAGGAGGAGGAGAGAAGAAGAAGAGAAGAAGAAGGAGGAGGTGAGAAGAGAGAGAAGAAAGAGAAGCAAGGAGTAAGGAGGAGAATAAGGAAGGAAGGAGAGGAAAGGAGGAGGAGAGGAGAAAAGAGGAGGAGGAGAAAGGAGGAGGAGGAGGGAGGAGGAGGAGGAAGAGAGAAGAGGAGGGAGGAGGAGAGGAGGAGGAGGAAGAGAAGAAGAAAGAAGAAAGAAGAGAAGAAGAAGAAGAAGAAGAAGGAAGAAGGAAGAAGAAGAAGAAGAAGAAGAAGAAGAAGAAGAAGAAGAAGAAGAAGAAGAAGAAGAAGAAGAAAGAAGAAGAAGAAAGAAGAAGAAGAAGAAGAAGAAGAAGAAGAAGAAGAAGAAGAAGAAGAAGAAGAAGAAGAAGAAGAAGAAGAAGAAGAAGAAGAAGAAGAAGAAGAAGAAGAAGAAGAAGAAGAAGAAGTGGAAGGGACCTTGGAGGTCTTCTAGTCCAACCCCCTGCTCAGGAAAGAAACCCTATACCATTTCAGTCTTATTTAAATTTGTTTCCCCCACGATATTCAAAGCATTCTTACTGGTTAAGTAAGAATGTATTTTAAGTATTTCAGTCTTTTTTCCCTCATGCAAAGAACTCACCCTTTCTTTTTCCTCCTGTTCTTTTCGTTTTGCTTCTACCTTTGCTTTCTTCTCGGCTTCTTTCTTCGCCCTTTCTTCCTCTTTGAACTTTTTTATCCTGGGATCACAACTATACGCGTTATCTTGGAGCAGAAAGAAAAATGACGTCCATAGGGCTCGCCCCAAAGAGACGGTCTTTTAACAATCAGACGCCCCGAGGACCTTGAGTTCATACTTACCGACTAACGTCCTTATTCTATTCATCTCTTCTTTTTTCCTTAACGATCTACCTGCTCTGTTTTGCTTTTCAATCCATCTTCTCTCATCTCGACTGCCCGGAAAGACGAAAGAAAGCTTATATACGTTTGCAAGATAAGCCACGGTCCTTAAATGCTCCCAGTAGGCCATTTTATTCAATAGTATTTAAACCAACTAGTCTTGCGTGGGAGTTTTTTATTTACAAAGTTCAGAATAGACCGACTCAAATAATAAGCACTAATAATAATAAGAACAAAGCAACAATAATGCACCGTATAGTGATATGCAGCAACGCAAGTTCATTATTTAAGTTCTATGAATCCAGACATATTCCCAGATAAGGCTTCAGTCCTCTTCCTAGCTATGTATACCTAAATATTTTCCACTGAATTAAAAGGGATTTATTTAAATAGGGACAGCCAGTATAATGTGTGAAGTTATCTTTTCAATATATTAATCATCCCTTTCATATTTACACACCATTCTGCTTTCTCTTTTTCTTCTTCATCCAGGTAAGAAAATTCTCGCCAGGAATCAAAGTTATACCTATTGCAGTTAACATCAAGAGAAAAAGTCAATAAAACAACTGGGGGGAAAATAACAGCTCCTTCATATCATTTAAACGCCTATTTAATAGTCCATGTTGTTATTAATATGCGAATTCCAACCAGATTAGCAAGCACGAATGAAATATCACTATTATTCTTTCGAGTCCTACTACATGGAAACACCGTATCCAGCGAAAATCACAAGAATCATAAAACAGGCAGAGTAATATTCTATACCGTCACATTTTTTTTTTTTGGTCCTTTTAACATGTATTTTACATAGCAGACTAAATACAGCATGCCAGGGGGCAGGCTTTGACTATTTATGTACATCCATGGGTTAGTAAAAATAAAAGCCCGTTTCCCAAACCCAAAACTTAAATAGCACGCCTATATAGTAGACCAGAGTTTTCCAACCTCTGTTACTTAAAGATATATGGACTTCAACTTCCAGAATTTCCCAACCAGCATGCTGACTGGGGAATTCTGGGAGTTGAAGTCCAACATCTTCAAGTTGCTGAGATTAAGAAACGTGGATGACCAACATTTGGTCTATGCTCTGGTGTCTGAAACACAGTTAGTTACAATTATGCTAGTTTATTTTAAGGAAGATGAAAAAAAAACCCCAGAAATGAAACAGGTTAATTAAAAAAAAAAGCTAAAGATCACAATATTTTATCACACATTTATATAGATTGACTTCTATTAATTCCCAATTTACTTTTCCTACAGGTTTTATCTGTAGGATCCTGATAGAAAGAGGCAGAATTAAATACATTCCCTAAATATTTAACTTTTTTTGACTATTTGAAGGGGTTTTTTTGGGCTAGTTGGTTTTTTTGTTTTTCTTTTAAGTTTTTAATTAGCACTTTAGCCTTTTCTCTTGTTTATTTTTCAACCCTGCCACTTCTCCAAATTCTTCTGTTTTCCTACAGGTTTTATCTATACGATCTTGATAGAAAAAGAGGCAGAATTAGTTCACTTACCAGAAAGAATAAAAGGCATCCACCTCATCAAAAGATGAGTTCATATCCCCGAGCTTAGGAACACTTTTCTTATTTGACCATCTGTAGCAAATTAGCAAACAAATAAACAAACATTCTTTTGCAGGAACCGCCTCTACACATCTACATTTTTCATTTTAGGGGGATTTTAAATTCAGAAAAAAAAATATATATTAACGGTCTAACATGACATCACAAGCAACTAAATCCTTGACGTGAAACAGAACTGCAATATGACAGCACCTTGGTGCCAATGTTACCATGTATGCTTGTTTGATTTACTAAGAATTTATATAGGGCCAGCCAGCTCACTCATAATGACTCTGGCTGGCTTACAGACATAAAATTCAAAATACAAAACTTATGTGGTGACAACAATCAAGCAAATCACATGATGGGGCTCCATATCACCCTGGGGGTCAGCAGGCCTGCTAACAAGACCATGTCTTTGGGGCCTTTCAAAGGAGCGTCAAAATGGGGGCCAATTTCATCTCTGCAGGGATGACGTTCCACAAGGAGGGAGCCACCACAGAGAAGGCCCTTCTTGGTCCCACTAGATGGACTTCCTTAAGAAGTCTGGAGGGTCAGGTAGATGTTGCCCCAAGAAGTTATGGCAAATTATAATTTCCAGGAGCAACATCATATTTAATCTCTGGAATGGAACTCGTCCAGGCTTAGAAATCCAGATTATTATTGGGGCGTAGCTCGTCCTCGCCATGACAAAAGGCAGAGAGGACAATCTAAGCACCGTTCTGAAAGTGGGACCATCTCTACTGGCAAATCTCAACCGTTACCACCATCTGTCTGAAGTGGTAGAGGCTTCCTGCTTGAGCAGGGGGCTGGACTAGAAGGCCTCCAAGGTCCCTTCCAACTCTGTTATTCAATGTTTTTGGTATCCACCATGAAACTGCTTCAGTGTCATCCAAATACGCCTGCATGCACAGCGGAGTGAATTGGTTTACACTCAAGTATATTTTCCTGCCAGTCTGTGAACACAATCTTAGGAATTTGACTGTTCTGTTTTTCATCCCCCTTTAAGCAGACATTCTTGGAAATCCAATGATGGCTTGAAAACATTTGAAAGAGACAATAATACCCAGAATAGGGGAGGGAGGTTGTCTTGAGGGTCTAAAAGGCAAAGCTTACCTGGCATTTCTTTCAAACACTGGAGCAAAAACCTCAAAGAAGTTCTCCTTCGCTTCGCTTTTGGAAGGAACTGTGTTGTCAAAAGTTGGGTCTATGCTGTTAAACGCTCTTCTTTTCGTGGGGTCCGATAGCGTTTCGTAGGCTGAAAGGTGAAATCACACACAGCTCTTAACTTATTCAGCGGGCAGAAAAAAAAACACGTTTTCAGTGCATGGGGTGAAAACAGAATTCAATTTCTCATTTAGCTTAGTGACTTTTTATTTTTTATTTTGGCCTTCCTTTTAAAGGAAATAGCTGAACCACAACCAACAGGATAAAATTAACGCCCGCGTTAGTTCGCCAGGATCAGGTGAATTTGAGAACTTAACGGCCGCCGCTGAGCCTTAAAAAAAAAGTCACTGCTAAGCAAGACAGTTATTCGATGAGTTTTATACCCCGTTTCACAACCTTTCTTGCCACAGTTGTTAAGTTAGTTGTTAAGTAAAATCTGGCTTCCTCACTGGTTGCAAAAGGGGATCACGTGACCCCGGGCCGCTGCAACCGTCATAAATATGAGGCAGTTGCCAAGCGTCCGAATTTTGATCACCTGACCATAGGGTACTACAACGGTGTGACAAATGGTCCTAAGTCACTTTTTTTCAGTACCGTTGTAACTTTGAACGGCCACTAAACAAATGGTTGTAAGTTAAAGGCTGCCTGTACAGGAATTTCACAAGGAATTTTACTACCAAGGTCCAAGTAGAGCACGCTTTATTCTCTCCTATGCCTGTGCTAATTCGCTCCTGATCATTATTTACACTGATACGTTGTTTCCTAGTTTTTTGTAACGCAAGTTGTGTCCCTAGCCTAGACTGTTGTCACCTCTCTCCCCCCCCCAAAAAAAAAGTGTGGGGGGGGGGGAATTCTTCTGTTTACATTGTGTCAAGGAGAACGTTCGGAATGACTGCTGCACTTCGATTGCCATATTCTTGCCATTTCTTTGGGGACATTGTAGCCTAATACAACTGGTCTATGTATGGGTATGTGTGCTTTTGTGCTTGTGTGTGTGTGTCTTGCTCAGAGGAATGAAGTATGGTGTGTTTGAGGGGTAGAATCAATCGGTTGGAGAGTTTGGAGGAAACAAGGAAACGTTACTCAGCTGCTTAGAGCAGAACATAAAAAGTCAAAATGAAAGCAGGAAGTGCAGAGTAAAAAATTATTTATAGATAGTGCCCATACATAAGGCAAAGGTTGGGCATGAAGATTGATCAGCTGATTAACATATGGTATGTGTCAAGGTATTGATTTAACAGCTAACCAGCTTATGTAAGATGTAAGGTGTAATGTAATGATGGGAATGACTCAGCAGGGTCTGTGTCTCTTGAAGAGCCTTTGTATAAAAGGAAAGGTTCTGCTGATGTGTTTTCTCTCTTCCGTTTCCTGCTGTAATTGTGGTTTGTTGGATCCTGCTGTATTAGCACGTGTGTATATTGTTCCTGGTGTATGATATTGTAGGTAGTGTAAGATAAACCACCATTGAATACAAACCAGTTTACTGTGTTTACTCCTGGGTTATCTCAGCGACATAAGATTGTGCACGCCCTGACAGTATGATAAGACACTTAATTTATATTTAGTGCTATGCTCGCTCGCTCTTACCTTTTGTGATGCAGGTAAAATAATCATTGTCACCTTCCCCGATTTGTTCTCCGGCTGCTTTTCGTTTGTCAGGATGGTGCTTTAAAACCATGGCTTTATCTATGGATTAAGGAAAATGAAACCAAGTTACAGTCCATTACGCATTATACTCAGGCAATCTTTCAAACAAGGAAGAATGAGGAAGCCCTGGCATTTTGCATTTGGCAGAAACACTCCGGAACGACAATTGTCTATATATGTGGGGATACAGCTGTCTTTAAAAGAAGTAAAGCAATGTAGAATGATCCAGACGGTGTCCTTATTTATTTTTCTAAAGGAAACCAAATTACAGTAAAATAAAATACACGTTTAAGGTATGAAGACCAGTAATTTCTTGTTACTAATCAATTTTGCTTTGTTCATTTGAACCCCATTTCTTCCTGCTATGATAAACTGCTGAGTAGTTTTGGAAACGGAGCAGCCTAAAAAACAAAGTCATTAAAAAAAATAAAATAAACGTCACTACACATATTAAACCAAATTGTTACTGTTAACGATTAATTATACTCTAATACCTGGTCTAAAGAAAATTATATTTTCTCATGGTTGGAAATTTACATTGGTCACAAACTGAGATGACATAAATCACTTCTAGAAGGAACTAAATTCATTTTTAAATAAATACGTTTTGATTTTGGACTCCGTATAGCCCCAAATTTGGGAATGTAGAATGACAGAAACTAGGTGTGGAATAAAAATGCAAAGACAGGGTCCCAAAAGACTGAGAGAGATCTCATGAAAATTACAACTGGACTCACTGGAGGCAAGGATATGATTTCTGTATTATTTTTGGTCCCATTGTAAGCAACAAGTTTCAGTGTCAGATGTTTTAGATTAAGTTCAAGCCACTATTAAATACATTTTACTGCTTTTTTCTAACGTTACATTAGCTCTTCTGACCCCTCCATTGCCATCTTATACCAGGGTTTAAAGGTATTATTTCCCAGCATCAGTCTTTTTATTTTATTTATTGATATTTGGAAGCTACCCATCTTCCTTGTAGGGCAACTTTTAAGCTAAGAACAGGACCTCCTGGCTCGTGGATGTTACCCCAGGTAGGTATGGGTGTAATCTTGTTGAGGAGGGTAAGAATAGTTGAAGGAAGGACGTTAAATTGTCCCCTGGGGACAGTGCTACAACTCTTACCTTGCAACCTATGAGTGACTGTGACATGACAAACAATTCAACTTGGAGAGAAGTGTTATTATTTGACAAATTTCCACGGACGCTTGGTGAACTTACGGGCGGCTTTGATCTGTTTCTGAGAGGCCTTGTATCTTAAACGTCCCAAACCAAGAACTGAATAGTGATCCTGATTCTGGGAAAGGAAAACAAAGCATAACTATTTATAGCAGCCTCAGGTTAATCACAACTGCCCACAGAAACTATAACAAGAAGAAATTGTATTCCCTCCCTCCCCCGGTCGTCTCTCCCTCGTTTCGTTGTCTGACTTGCCAGTACAGAAGTTGCTTGCCTTTTGCTTATAACAGGTAGACTTACAACAGTTTGTGCCGTGACTGTTTGGAAGTTACAATGGCACTGAAAAAAATGACTTAACGACCATTTTTTCACACAACTGTTGCGGCACCTCCCTGGTTGTGCGATCAAAATGAAGAAACTTGGCAAGTGACTCATATTTATGATGGCTGCGGTGTCCCAGAGTCATGTGTGATTATCTTTTGTGACCTTCAGACAAGCAAAGTCAATGGACGTGCATAATTGTGCAACGAAATTTCATTTTAATGTGTGCTGATTAGCGTACATTCAAAGTGACAATAAAGTTATTCTATTCTATTCTATTCTATATTGCTCTATTGCTCTATTCTGTTCTGTTCCGTTTCATTCCATTCCATTATTCTATTCTATTCTATTCCATATTTTCTTTTTTCTTTTCTTTTTTTCTTTTCTATTCTATTCTTCATTCTTCTATTCTGTTCTGTTTCATTCCATTCCATTATTCTATTCCATATTTTCTATTCTATTCTATTCTATTCTATTCTATTCTATTCTATTCTATTCTATTCTATTCTATTCTATTCCATTCCATTCCATTCCATTCCACTCCATATATTCTATTCCACATTTTCTATTCCATTCCACTCCATTCCTAATTCCATTATTACATACCTTCCAATCTTTTGGATCCAGAGTTTTTAACATGGGAAATTCTTCTAGTTGTAATTCTTCATCTCCCGACTCTTCAGAGCTTTCTTTCTCATCTTCTAACTCTTGGAAAGAGGCAGAAACATGGATGTTTCTCCTCCTCACGAAGGCTTCAAACCATCTTCCCACAGGCTCAACTTGGCAGAGCACAGAAGCTGCGAATACAAACATTCGAACAAAACTAAATGTTATTATACACGCCAAACGTTGAACTCATCTCTGTCAAATGTCCTTAGCATTTAGCAATTTCATTCATGAGCACTCCGGTGCCCTATCACTGAACTGCGGCAATTAAAACAGTTTGGTCTCGGGGTTAAGGCACCAGGCTAGAAATTGGGATATGGTGAGTTCTAGTTCTGGCTAGATGATTTTGGGCCAATCACCAGGCGACTGAGAGTTCTAGTCCTGCCTTAGATATGAAAGCCAACTGGTTGATTTTGGGCCAATCACCAGGAGATGGCTCAGGAATTCTGGGAGTTGAAGTCCACGAGTCATAAAACAGCCAAGGTTGCCTACCCCTGATATAGATGATATAATATAGACAGACAGAAATAGATAGCTATACAGTAGATAGATGAAAGATAGTGTGTGTGTGTGTGTGTGTGTGTGTGTATGTGTGTATGTTTGTGTGTATGTGTGTGTGAGATAGATGGGTAGTGGATAGATAGATGATAGAGATAGATGAGATTGATATATAGATAATATATGACAGATTGAGATAGACAGATGATATATATCTGACAGATGATATATATATCTGACAGATTGAGATCTATATATATATATATTCATCTGTCTATATATGACAGAGAGATTAAGATAGACAGGATATATATATGTGTGTGTGTGGGGGGATATATATGACAGAGATAGACAGACAGATATGTGTGTATGTGTGTGTGTGTGTGTGTCAGATATATATATGTCTGACAAATTGAGACAGATAGAAATAGATATACAGATAAAGAAATGAGATATACAGATATAGATGATATAGATACATACAGATATAGAGACAGATATAGATAAGATATATATATAGATAGATGATAGATAGATAGATAGATAGATAGATTGTAGGTAGGTAGGTGGATGGATGGAGATGGATGGATACATAAACAGACGGGATGGATGAAGATAGTTAGATAGATGATAGATAGATAGATAGATAGATAGATAGATAGATAGGCAGATAGATAGGCAGATAGATGATAGATAGATAATAGGCAGATAGATAGATAGATGATAAATAGATAAGATAGATAGGTAGATAGATGATAGATAGATAGATAGGCAGATAGATAGATAGATAGACAGATAGATAGATAGATAGGCAGATAGATAGGCAGATAGATAGGCAGATAGATAGATAGATAGATAGATGATAGATAGATAGATAGATAGATAGATAGATAGATAGATAGATAGATAGATAGATAGATAGATAGATAGATATCAGTGGGGCAGAGGCTGTCACCCCCTTCTTCCCAATGGATCTCCTCATGGGCTCCTATCCATTTCCAGACAAGGCGGGCCAAAGGCTACCCCACTGTCGGGGCCATAATTCAACAGGGGCAGCTCTCCCCAGCAGGCAGCCACCACGAGGGAAGGCGGGGAAGCAGCTGCCAGCCCCAGGGACCCCTCCCCGGAAGACCCCCTCCCCGCCCCGTTCCCCAGTCGGGCCCTTCTCCCCCCCCCC